>JAHPZR010024194.1:10000-20000 GCA_019787425.1 Platygyra sinensis | reverse complement strand
AGGAGTCTTATGACTCTACTTCACAAAGCAGAGTGAGTGCGATCTCATCAGCATTTTTTGAAACTTTTGAGGGGTGAATACGGGCAAGTCCTATGTAACTGCTACGTCGCTTAATCCATTCATAAATTTATCTTCCCGTTCAATTGCCGACACCAATTAAATTACAAATGCGAGGTCCTATTTGCCATGGCATGGTCCAACAGCGTTCTTAGGTCGCATTTAGGCGTGTTCTCTGTGTCCTGTCTGAGACTTATGTCGGGCACAGCTTGCAGGCGTAACTAAAACCGTGAATTTGAACGAAGACAACAGAGGTTCATTCTTTACAGGAATTTAAAATAGAGTATTACTTGTAAATGTTAATTTTCAAATTTTACAGATAATGAAAGACAGACCCCAAGAACGTATCGTCCCAGGTAAGCTAAATCTACACATAGGACGGATTGGCCAAGTTGTAGTAGGCATTAGCCCTTACATGTTACATTTAAATTTACCAACGTAAATGTTGTTCATGTTTGTTGCGTGTCACTCGTATGCATCCGCGTCTCAGTCGTGTGCCACTCGTATGTCAAACTGATGTCAAATGTACGTATCCTGTAACGCATTGGATGGTTCCCGAAGATATTTAACCAGCGAGGAAGATAAACCCGACCATCATTTATTCGATCAATTCAGTGTATATTGGTCATGCCGCCGCGCCTTACATGAAAACAAGATCAATTACGTCCTACAACACATATCCGTATATAAATCGTAATTAAGTCACTCATCCATGTGTTACTCGTGTCTCGCAGTCTTCATGTGATGCTTGCGTATAGAAATACGTTGGAAAGCCATCTGTTCACGCTAACTTTGGGGCTCTGGATCAACCTTTGTTTACTTCTAAGGCGGCAACAATCATTGAATGCAAGTGGAAGGCGAAGTTTTTGAAATTGTAAGAAATTTCAATATTGTCTCTTTTCTAGAGGCTTGGCTGATGTAACACTACTTTTTTTTCATTTTCAGTGGCGGAGACCGCGAGGATGCGCCTTCACCAGGTAGGCAGGATATCCGATATTCCTATTTCTTGTTTAGTACCAGAAATACAATGATTCTTACTGTTACCAATCCCTCCGGACAAAGGCCCGGATCAAGTCAGCTCTTCAAATTCTTTCCACGAGGTGCATTCCCAGGGTAATGGGTGTGGTAGAATAGTTTAATACTCCAATGAGTCTTATGACTCTACTTCACAAAGCAGAGTGAGTGCGATCTCATCAGCATTTTTTGAAACTCTTGAGGGGTGAATACGGGCAAGTCCTATGTAACTGCCACGTCCCTTAATCCATTCATGAATTTATCTTCCCGTTGCCGGCACCAAAATAAATTACAAATGCGAGGTCCCATTTGCATGGCTCAACAGCGTTCTTAGTCCAGTCCCTGAACTCTCCTTACTTCCCACCCCATATAGGGGCTGAACCCGGGCGGCGAAAGAAGAGTCCAGGGTAACTTACATGCTCATGCTCAGAACGAACCAATCAAAAATTACTAGGTCCCAACTACGCCGCTTGCGTCAATGTATCGCGCAATACCTTTTTCAGCTCGCGCTCTGAAAGAAAACATTTTCTTTGACGTTGATATTGTCGTAAAAAACATAAAAACGTAAAAATCGAAATATGGTTTATCGTGGTCTGTACTCTGATCGACAACGAGTACGCGTCATTACTCTTTTCCCCAATATTTTTTTTTTTTGCATTGTCTCTGTATGTTGAGCGATTTTGCAAAAGTTTTTGAAAGGAAAGTCTGACGCGTACAAGAAGTCATTTGCATAATGCAGCGCCTGCACTTTCAAGTCCGAGTCGGTGCTTTCAATTGTCAACAAATCCACAGGGAGCCCTCACATCCGTTTAGAATATGAAGAAAACATCAAATTAGCGTTATCGTGCGTGTTTTGTGTTTTGTGGCCGCCATTTTGAATTTTTAATATGCGCGCGGTCTGCTAGTGCGAAGTCTGGAACCAAGATAACGGAAGTCTGGGACTCGCAAATTTCTCGGAGGATCCGATCACTCACCGAAATTAATTAAGTGACAAGGGATGAAACTTCTCACTTTTTTCGTCGCATGTCTCTGCCAGTTGGGGGGAACGGAAGTAAGATGTGAAGAAGAGACCGGAAGTCAAAATGTGGGTTTCTTGACGCGCATACACAGCGTTGCAACAAGGTGGACCAATGGCTTCCTTATGATTATAAATCGTTTATAAAATTAAAAAAGAACACCTCGCAGTCCGAAGACTGAATTACGTGTATAATGTACAAGAACAAGATTTATAATTAAAATAGTTATAAAGAACAATAATAATACAACTATGCAAATCGAATAGAATCATATCACTTGGGATAATCTTGTATCAAGAAAATAGACATGTATAAATTGATATTGCAAATGTTTTGAAAAATAATTCAGCTGTGGACTATGTGGGAATCGACATTGAGTCGACAATTGTGCTTGTAACATAAACCGTTTTGGTCTTACACTCAGAAGTTTGCTTTGAGAAAGGACTTCCCACTACCATCGACAGTAGCAGCCAGTCTTTTAACTATCCATGCCACTACCGGCCGCCCAGCAACTAAAGGTATTGTGCCTTGTGGCCAGCCAAACGACATCCAGCACTTTCTTTTGACAGTGAGTCAAACCGCTAGAGGCAAACGAACGGCGACATAATTTTTAAGCTGATCTGAATCGCAGGACCGAAAAAGTCGTCAAATAACGAAAACCTCGCCGTCTCAATCACAAAATTACCTTACAGTTGATTGACATTGGCAAAATCTTCTCCTACAATTAATGCCTGCTTCATGTTGTCAGGAGGAAGAAATTTCTTAACAAAACAGCCGTGAAATTCCTGAATTTTTTCAAATAAAAAGTTGTTGAACTCTTCCCGCCACTGTGGCGCCATAAATCGGATCTGGCCTTGGCTTTGCCTTGACATTGACCTTGGCCTTGGCCCTGGCCTTGTGGCAGCATTCTATTTCCGGAATACAATCACCACACTTCCGGTATAAAAAACTGACCAATCAGAACAAGCGACATTATCACTTCCGCTTGGAATCTGTCAATCAACTTGTAGTATTTCTGACTTCCGTGGCCCCCAACTGGCAGAGACATGGCGCGAAAGCGGGTAGTCTAAAACAACGCCAAAATATCGCATACTTTCTGGGTGTTTGGGCTAGATGAGATTAGATATATTTAGCCTAATCCTTCTTCTTCTCACAGAGCAATTTTCGGCAAATTACGAAGCAAAGTTCCCCTCGAAGTAATGCGAAATTCGAAACGCTGTGATTTAAGTATTAGATCTCCGAGCAGGCTCCGAGCGATTTCCGTAATCTCGGTTCCAGACCTCGCACTAGCAGACCGCGTAATTTACCGCGCGCGGGTATGTCGGCCTCAAAACACACAACGAGCGTGATAAAGGCAATTTGATCTTTTACTCATATTCTAAACGGATGTGAGGGCTCCCTTTGCAAATATTAGCAAAGATTTCTTTCCTTATCTTTGATATGGTGATAAAAAACAAATCGAATGTGGTTAAGCGTGGATCTGGTTAAATTCCACTGATTTGGGATTAATGTTTTTAATCAATCTGAATGCAGAAATTGTTCGCTGTATATTATCATTCAGAAAATCGCGCCACAAGCCAAATCTGGAAAATACTTCCAAATATGGTTTTTTCCCCCGATTTGGGCGGAAAAATGACGGCGTTCTGAGCATGCGCATGCAAGTTATCCTGGACTCTTCTTTCGCCCGCCCGGGTTCAGCCCCTATATGGGGCGGGAAGAAAGGAGACTTCAGGGACTGGACTACAGCGTTCTTAGGTCGCATTTAGGCGTGTTCTTGTCTGAGACTTGTGTCGGGCACAGCTTGCAGGCGTAACTAAAACCGTGAATTTCAACAAAGACAACAAAGGTTCATTCTTTACAGCAAATAAAATTGACTATTACATGTGAGTGTAAATTTTCAACTTTTACAGGTAATGAAAGACTACCGACTACCCCAGGAAGGTATCGTCCCAAAAGGTCTCAAATCTTCCGGGAAACGATTGGGCACGCAAAAAATGGTTCATTTCTACTCGAAAAAGAACCTTCTCAGTCTCAGCAATACTCACAATCATTTCAAATTCAGGACACACGCAGTAAGAAGGAGTACACAGTGGAGGTATCAACAGCTCCAAGTTGTACATGTGGGAATACGACTTCAAGCCCAAGGTCAAAGCAACTCTGTAAACATCTCATATGGGTCTACCTTTACGTTTTACACGTGGAGGAGACAAGCGATTTGCTCCATCAGATTGTTCTCCTCCGAAGCTAGTGTGAAGGAGGTCCTTTCTACAAAAGAAGCTAAAAGTATTCTTTCCCAGGATGAGAGGAACGGTAGGGAACTTCAGTGGTATTTGTTACACAAAGAAGAGACAGATCTACGGGAGAATCCACGCTGCACGGCTCGAAGATGTAAGAAGGAAATTTGGCCTGGGCTCTGTGTCTCAGAGTGAAAGGTTTGCAAGTTGTGAATAATCAGAATCCTGAAGAGGAGTCTCTTTTCTATTTTTGTCCAAGTAGAGAATGCATCAAGCAGTTTCCACTTAATTCAAACCTAAAATTCCCAACCAAAGTTTTCATAAGACAAAGTTCTTTACGCTCTGCTGAAATTTTCGTTGGCCCTAGAGACGGCTATCCTCAGTTGACACCTGTATCGTAATGTTGCAAATAGATGAACAGATCGAGGGTTGCGCTACCTCTGTTCAAAATGCAGAAATTATATATTACCCTTCACTGGAAGAGTGGGGAGGATGGGTCGTTCATCACATGGAGTTTCATGCAAAAACTGAAAAATTTATTCAGATTAACTTACTTTTAAAAGACAAGCTAGGATGTAAAGACTCAAGAGAAAATGGCTTGAATTAACTTATACTTTCTTATGCTAACTAATAGTGAAAGGAGTTAAATTTATAAGAACTAATGGGTCAGTATAGATATATGTTAAAATTCTTTTGTTGACTCTGCAGCTAATAACTGATTTCTTTTGCTGTGCTTTCCCATGAAGCCTGCTTATCGGTTGAGATTGTTCTGTTTGACCACTCAACAGCGGTAACTGTCCTAGCCTGAACGTTTACAGCAAAAATCAAATCGGTTGTAGTTACATCTATAAACGAGACAGTAGAATCCAGATAATTTGATCCGTCAGGTAGAACACAAAACTAAGGCTTTCCTGTTCAATCGAATTAACAAAAGTCGGAGTTTCCATTGGCTAAATGTTGGAGTAACGAGAAAAAATTTCAAGTTGGCTGAGTCACTGTGAGAACAGTAAGATATTCAGATTTTACTCGTCTGTAATTTTTAAGAGTGATCAGATGGTTTTACAAACCATTAATGATGAAACATTTATTTCTGAATAGACAAAAGAACACAATTGAATTAGTTTCTAGAATAGCAAATAACTGTCTGTTTTAGATATTGTGAAAAATAACTGGGTCAACTCCTGAAATACTTTATTTTACTAATTTTTCTTTGTTCGGATTTAGACAAATCACCATGCTGTGCCATAATAAACGAGTTAAGTGGTTTGACCAATGTGGTTTGAGCAATTACGTAGATTGGCTAGAATTCATGTACATACTATATTAAAAGTTTTCTTAGTACAGTCTGTAACGCTAAAAATGCCTTTTTTTTGTCAATATGCTGGCATGAAAACTGAGATAACTTGAGATTAATTTATGTAAAAGGAGCAGTAATGATCCAGTTTGCTAGATTTTAATAAACCTGTGAGATGAAGTGTTCAGTGTGTTATGTAATGTTTAATAAATGACCAGGAGTGTTTTATAAAGTTTAAAACTCCTTAATGGTCCGCACACCGGATTTTGATTATCCCAATAACCATGGATGAAAGCATGACAGGAAATCCGCGATACTTTCGATTCTCACTAAACTTGGACAGTGGGATGATCTCATAATTATCCAAATACAGGCTATTCTTCAGCTCTTTTCGTCATATCCCTCCCCTCCCGCTCGGACAAGTTTTGGTGAAGTTCAGCTAATAGACCCTTCTCCAAAATGGCACCGGCCGAGAGAGGACTGGAAACTGTGGGTATGAGTGGTCAATATGGCGAAAAGTAAGCAGAGAAATGTGCCGCAGAATGGAAAGTTCGTGAGCGCTATTTTAGAGTTTACGACTAAGTAACTCGAAAGCAAAAAGGGAAGGAAAAAAAAAATGACAAGTTCTACCTGGAAACGTACTTTGAGGGTTTCAAAATCTTCTTTTCTGAGGATTGCTACGTCGTAAAAGCAAAATGTTATCGATCGATGACGGGAAGACTGAAGCGCCACATAAACTAAGACTAGGTTTACACTAGAGGAAATTGTTCCAGATTCGTGATGAATCCGGAATGTTTTAGTACCGGATTGGTTTTGCCGTTTACACACAAGAGAACAAATCCGAAATGAAAACATCCCGGTTTGGTCATGTCTCCGGAGATTTTGAATCCGGAATGTAAAGCTAGTGGGAACTTTGAATCCGAAAACTTTTGAATCCGGATAGTTTTTCGTGTAAACGTTTTTCTCTCGAATCCGGATATTTTTCCGCCAGCGATATTTTGAGTTTGCGGTAGAACTAAAATGGCGGATCTACAATGAGCGACAAAAAAAGTTGAGACACTTTTAGGAAATGACGCTTTTCGATACTTAAACGTTTGTTCTATTTTATTTGCATCTAGCATTAATTCTCTGATACCCCCGGCCCCCTCAATTCAATGTTGTGTGGGCGCTGTGGTCTGGGTAGTCGAAGAAATAGAAAAATCAACATTGTTTTCGGGGGGAAGGGGGCAAAATGTGACCAAGATGCTCAAAAATCGAATTTCATTACCAAGTGTCTCAACACTTTTGTCGCCCATTGTCTGCAACAGAGAACTTGTTTTTACTAAAATAATCGGAGTAGTAGTTTATTGAAATGTCTACCATCACTTCATTCCGAGATTTGGGTCGTTCTCATGGGAAAATTGTGGCAAGGTTACTCATCAGTACAAAAATTTAAGGAAACTATCACCTTTTTTGGAACTGTAATCTTGCGTGATATTCGTGCGTGACATCGCCAATTTAGGGTGTCGGGTCATCTCCACCTTATTTCTCTCCGAAAAATGAATGAAATAATGAATAATTGTTGAATAACAAACAACGGGTGGTACCCCCAAAGCAGGCTATCTTCGTGAGTAATTCAAACGACCGCTGTACATGAGAATCAACGGGTAACTACGGTCACCCACTGGTAACCATGAATTGATTAAATCAATATTAAGAGTATCCTTTTAACCATCATTTGGTTACCCGTGGTTACTCGTGGTTACTCATGGTTACCGGTGAAAAAAGCTGTAGTTATTTGCATTAAATAATTGTTATTCACGCTGAACTGAAAAAAGAAGCAAAAACTTTGTACAATAGGAATTAAAATCAGACACTATGTTATAAAACTAATTTTTGGGCTCAGAAGACACGTTTTTATTGGTTTAGCGACAGTTGACCGTGTGTAATGACATCAGTTTTATATCACACTTGCGTATTAGGAGCATTCCGTTAACAGCATTCTGCTTAGCAGACAAAATTACATAAGATCACTAGTTTTATCACGCTTTTGAACTTCATGTCATGACTTCTCAATGTTTTATCAATGATAAAGCGTCAAAAATAGAATAAACTAATTAACTTTTCTATATAAATGGTTTATCAATGGGAAACCATTGGAAGTTCGCCCAGTAAAAGTTGAAAAGCACTTAAACTATTGGTTGATATAAAATTTTATATGCTCAGTACAATGCCGTTATCAAAATGACATGTGCATGTTACTGTGACGTCATTATGAGGTCATCTGTAATGGTAAAGCATTGTATTGAGGTCAGACATGGAGAGATTTTTGCCTAAGAACGATACAATTTTTGTTTTTTCGTCAAGATATGAACACTAAAAAGAGAAACACTTGTAGCCATGATGTCATAGTGACAATTGCGTTGAATGAAAGTGAGGTAGACATTCTTTGAACGCTTTAAAAGTAAAAAGTGGCGATAAACACCCCCTTGAGGGCTAAATATTGATCCACTTATTAACGGGATACATCAGGTTTCGTCTTTGTGTCGGAATTTCGGTAAGAAAAAAAAAAAACACTTGTCACTTTTTCTTCAGTCAGGAATCACTATGAACTACGCATTTAGTCCCTTTTGTAAAAATAAACTTGCTAGAGCTTGGATATATAAAGGAAATCGCCACAATTTGCAAAAATAGCCTTCAGACAATGAGCGACAAAAGTAGTTGAGACACTTTTAGGAAATGACGCTTTTCGATACTTAAGCGTTTGTTCTATTTTATTTGCATCTAGCATTAATTCTCCGATACCCCCGGCCCCCCCAATTCAATGTTGTGTGGGCGCTGTGGTCTGGGTAGTCGAAGAAATAGAAAAATCAACATTGTTTTCGGGGGGAAGGGGGAAAAATGTGACCAAGATGCTCAAAAATCGAATTCCATTACCAAGTGTCTCAACACTTTTGTCGCCCATTGTAGTAATTCAAAAGAATCCAAAGTCTTAGTCGTATTGATGGCCATTAATGGCGGTCGCTGGTTGCCTCCTCGTTCTGTCACAGGTCCAGGAAGACTTTTAACTTGCAATGGGTAATGCTATATTTCTCAGAAACCTAAAAGGCGACGCAAACATTGTTGATGTCCTCCACACTTTATTCGGAAATGTCGATGGGACAATCGAAAATCTGGATTCTTCTGGATAAGACCAGGACAAATGCCTGGTGGGACAACATGATGGGCAACAATAGCGAGTGGAAAGAAAACTTCAGACTGTCTTAACCTACCCCTATGCTTTTTTTGGCGGCATTTTGTTTCTCGTTGTCGAGGCAACAAACAGCTTGTTAACCATTTTATCATGAATGTTCCTGGAGTTGTCGTCCTGTGTAAACGGTTAGGAATCCGAATATTCTTTTAGTGTAAACGCCTACTTGTCCGAATACTCTAAAACTGATGAATCCGGAAACATTAAAGAATCAGGAAAAATCTGCTCTAGTGTAAACCTAGTCTAAGAATTGCATTTGATAGTTCCGAAAAAGAAGGCATCGAAGTTACCACTCAGTGTTCATGTAAAGCTGGAACTGGGAAATGCCAACATTTAGCTGCTTTGTTCACACACGTAACGGTGAAGCTACACGGTGACGACTCTCAAAACCTTCCATCTACAACAGTAGCATAAACCTAGAAGTCCTTCAGTTCACTTGAGGGTGTATGGAAAACCAGTAAATCTGGAATCCGGGATGCGTAACCGGAATTGGAAACAGAAACGGAAACGGAACAGCAACCGGGGTAAATTGGGAAACACTGAAACCAGTTCCGCGGTAAAATCTTTCTCGATATATAATCATAGATCACCCACGAGTAAGATAGGAGTTTGTGTGGAGATCTATGGTTAAAATATAAAGAGTTTGTATGGAAATTAGGAGATGGCATTTAAGGCGTTCAATGTGTGGGGTACATTGAACGACAGGAGAATTTTTTGAAATCCATCTCAGAAATCAGACAAAATCGATTGTGCTCTGTTCTGTTGTAAAGCACGCAGGAAGCGTTAGAACACGAAAGAAGTGTGATAAAGAACTCAGTAATTTTCCCACGCATTCGCTAACCAAACAGCGGTATATCATATTACACTCTACAATCATGGACAAAAGTCTTGCGGACAAATTTACATTTGCGGCGCCTTTTCACACGCGCCAAACAAACAGTCAGGCGCGAATTCATCTACACTGGTTTCGCCCTCTTCCCCCAGCCCCCCCCCCCCCACCCTACAATGTTGCACACGTGTACACGCTATTTCTCCAGAGGTTCAACATTGTATGGGGGGGGGGGAGGGGGGGGAACAACGCCTTTTTAAACGAATAACAGTGCTTTTTTAAAACTCCGTTTAAAAAACACAGAAAATTAATGCAATTCCACAAGTG
>JAHPZR010024194.1:0-5000 GCA_019787425.1 Platygyra sinensis | reverse complement strand
GAATATATTTCAACAAAGGCTCACTGGAATTATGGACTCATGTATACCACACAAGTTCACTACCTCACGCCATAACCTACCGTGGTTTAACCGTAGCTTGAGAAGACAGACAAGGAAAAAGCAAAGGCTATACAACAGGGCGAAGGAATCTGGAAGGCAATCCGATTGGAATAAATTTAAACTTTTCAGGAAACAATTACACAAGAACTTGAATGAGTCCAGGAATAATTATCTTTCTGACTTTCTCGGTGATTCTATAAAACAAATTCCGAAGGCTTTTTGGTCACACATCAAAAAACTAGGAAAAGAGGGTACAGATACCCAAGACCTCAAAGTTGGAAATGAAGTGTTTACCGAACCGAGAGCTAAGGCCGAAGTGCTAAATAGTCAGTTCTCCAGTGTTTTCAACAACGAAGAATCAGAGAATATCCCAGACCCTGGTGAAAGCCCTATTCCGACTATTGGAACAATAAACATCACAACCTATGGAGTTGAAAAGCAACTTAGCGAGTTGAAGGTAGATAAAGCGTATGGCCCGGATGGAATTCCACCCTGGTTTTTAAAGGAGAATGCCCATGAAATATCAAAGGTTCTTACTGATATATATCAAGATTGTATTGATACCGGAACTGTGCCTATCCAATGGAAACACGCCAACGTGTGCGCTATCCACAAGAAAGGAAAGAAATCGGATCCTTCAAATTATAGGCCCGTGTCACTTACCTGCATTGCATCAAAGGTACTTGAGCACATTGTACACAGCCATGTTATGAAGCATCTTTCACAATATGGAGTGCTCACTGATTGTCAACATGGCTTTAGAGCGAAACGATCAACAGAAACACAGCTCATATGTACCGTTCATGACATAGCAAGTGCTATCCAGTCTAACAAAACAATTCACGCCGCAATCCTTGATTTTTCAAAAGCATTCGACAAAGTTCCCCATCGCCGACCCTTGAAGAAACTTGATTATTACGGAATTCGTGGCCCACTACATAACTGGTTTGAATCGTTCCTAACACAGCGTACCCAATCAGTGGTAATTGAGGGGGCATCATCTGCCCCTGTAGTTACGACATCTGGTGTTCCCCAAGGAACAGTCTTAGGACCGCTACTGTTCTTAATGTATATAAATGATTTACCTGATAGTCTTAACTCTACTGTTAGACTTTTTGCTGATGATGCATTGTTATATGGGACAATTTGTTGTGATGAAGACACAGCCGATCTCCAAGAGGACTTGTATAGGTTAGAAGATTGGCAACAAAAGTGGAAGATGGAATTTAATCCTTCAAAGTGTAAGATCATGTGTTTTACAACCAGGAGAGATCCACCAAAGCGGGAATACGTATTCTGTGGACAAATCCTAGAAGAAGTGGAATCTCACCCTTATCTGGGGGTAGTGCTCGATAACAAAATGAGGTGGTCACCACACATTGAAACAATCACATCTAGGGCAAATAAGGTCTTGGGACTTATCAAGCGAAACCTGTGGAATTGTCCAAAGTCAGTGAAAGAAACCGTGTATATGACACTTGTGAGGCCAAAACTACAGTATGCCTGTAGCGCATGGGACCCACATTACCAGAAAGATAAAGCCGCTCTAGAAAGGGTACAGCGGAAAGCAGCCCGCTTTGTCACTGGAAATTACGATCGAACAACGAGTGTGACGGAAATGCTGCAAGACCTACAGTGGGACACACTTGAAACAATGAGAAGACACGCAAGGCTCTCCACTATATACAAGATGTGCCACGGCCTCCTAGATGGGGACTGGGGGGATTATTTGATAACAAGCAAAGAGAGGAGAACCCGGGGAAGCCATGATTTTAAATTCAATATACCGAAAGGACATAAAGATAGTTTTAGATTTTCTTTTTTTCCCAGGACAATAACCGAATGGAACAAACTTCCAGAAGAAACCGTTTCCAGCCAATCCCTCTGTATTTTTAAAAGCAAACTAATTTAGTTTTATTTTTATCAGTAGTTTTTAATAGTTTTTAATAGTTTTGTATATTTTAGTATAGTTTTATTTATTATTATCTTAGAGTTGGCGTGATGTCCTAAACGATTTTGCCGACATAACGATATTTAGATTTAGATTTAGAAGGTCGAAAATTTTAACCGACAACCGACAAAATTATGAAATTTTAACCGACAACCGACATGTGGACCCCCCATTCAGACCCTCATGTAAGTGCTGTTTGAGCATTATTACAAAAATAAAGCTTCTCTTCATAAACAGAGACAGCTCAATGGTATTCTCTGTCGTTGTTTCACTTCTGAAGTATAGTTTCTGCCTCCGCAATATATTCTGATGCCTGCCTTTCATCTCAGAATTCGTTAGGTTGAAAATTTGTTTATTTCGCTCTGTGTTTTGTCGGAATCTAGCAAAATTTGTTCTTTTCGTACAATATTTACACTACTGTTGTCAAGATGGTCTCCATGAGCCATATTTACTGGTGAAATAATAGCTCGTTTATATTGATTTTGTCTGAGTTGCACATTGGATGTTTAGTTTGGGTCAAATTTGTCGAAATTCCGAAGCAAAAATTTGAAAATTTGGTTTTATCAACTGAGTTGATAATGTGAATTAGCCACCGTAAAGAGATTCGAAAGCTGACGTTTCGAGCGCTAGCCCTTCGTCGGAGCGAATCGAGGAATTGTGGGTTGTGTATGGTTTATATAGAGAAATATGGAGCTACGCTATTGGTTGGTGCCTGGCAACGTGAAAAAACAACAGAATATTAGTTGAATGAAAAGCGTTCGTTGATACCGTGAGGATTAAGAGTGCCGATTTGAAAAATAAATTTTTGTTCTAGAGTTTTGCGGCTTTCTGTGCCTCCTTGATGTAGGGAGAGGCCACAGACCGCCATATGTTGCTTCGAATGATTCGGCAGATTAAAGTGTCTAGCGACCGGTTTAGATGCGTTTTTGTCGTCTTTCTCAACGTCGCGAAGATGTTCTCGGAATCGGTCGCCTAGTCGTCTACCTGTTTCGCCGATATATAACTTTTTGCAGAGAGTGCAAGTTATACAGTAGATGACATTGGCTGAGGTACAGGTAAAATGATCAGTGATTTTAATAGATCGCTTGGGCCCCGACAATTTCTCAACGTTACAAATGAAAGGACATGTTTTGCATCGTGCGCGTGCACATTTAAAAGTACCGGGTTGTTCACTCGTTTGGAAAGAACTTCTGACTAAAAAGTTACCTAGTTATTCCTAAGGGTTTTCGCTCCAATTTTTCATGCATCTTCTCTTTCTCATTGAAACCTATATCTTCGCCAAATTCATAGTGCTCAAAATTCTTTTTCACGTAACTTTATGAGGATTACTATCAGAGCTATATGCCAAAAAACGTGACGGCCTCGACAAACAAATTCTACAATGCCGCTCTGAACTGTCTAAAATCTGTCCAGCTATCTTAGTACAATCTATTCGCACCAAAATCCACGAGGTCAATTCTAAACTTTTTAACAATTTACACCAAATTAAGGCCCATAAATTTGAACAATTAACAGGTCCTCCTGAAACTTGTGACTCGTCATTTGAAAGCCTTAGCACCGTAGTTTCTATTCCAGAAAATCTTCCGCTTTCCGACCCAGAGAAATCCGTCCTCAGTAAGGGCTTGAATTTTGTTCCTATATCCAAAAAACTTGACGAATTCTCGGTTAAGGAACATGTTGAAAAATTTATTCGCCGCGTTCAACTTAAAGCCTTTTTCCATGACAAAGAGGATGATTCTAACACCTCGGACAAAGATATTTTCGAGACGCTTCAGACTCGAAAATCAAAGTGGACTCCCCCAGAGGGCCAGTTCGCATCTTTAGATTTTTCATCCATAAATGCCGTCATGACATCAATAAACTAAATTTCAATCGTAACACCAAATTTTCCAACGTTTCTTCGGAAGAGAGGGCGGCGCTACAAAATCTTAGTAAACGCAAAGACATAATTGTTAAAACGGCCGACAAAGGCGGCGCTTTAGTTGTTTGGCGGGCCGACCTCTACCAAAAAGAAGCTTTGCGGCAACTTTCTGACACCTCTTCTTATGCTAAAGTCGATAAAGATCCCACTTCCAATAACCAACAAATTGTCAAGAGCACTTTTAACGACCTTATAGTCAAACAAGAATTGCCGGCTTCTGCTACTAATCTGATCATCACCACTCCTAGAACTTCATGTATTTACTTTTTACCTAAAATTCACAAACCTAACAACCCAGGCCGACCTGTTGTCTCTGCGTGTAGTTACCCTACCGAACTCATTTCTAGCTATTTAGACAAAATTATGGCACCTATCGTCAGATCTTTACCGTCATATGTTAAAGACAGTCAACACGCACTCCAAATTTTTCGTGATTTCAATTTCCTGGGCGAAGACAAACTCATTTTCACTAGGGATATTACATCTCTTTACACCGTCATCCCTAATGGCGAAGGTCTTCTAGCCCTCAAACATTTTTTCGACTTACGTACTGTTAAGGAACCAAGCTCGGAAACATTGCTCCGCCTGGCTGAACTAGTTTTAACACTAAACTGTTTTTCATTCGCTGACAGTTATTATAAACAAATCAATGGGGTGGCCATGGGTACCAAAATGGGACCCAGCAACGCCAACCTTTTCGTAGGCTATATTGAACACCAATTTTTCAATCAATACAACGGCCCCAAACCTGACCTCTACCGTCGCTACATTGACGACTGTGTCGGCGCAACTTCCTCCACCAGAGAGGAACTCAATCAATTTATAACTGCTGTTAATTCGTTTCATCCGGCTCTTAAATATACCTGGGAAATTTCCGACATTTCTTTAGCATTTCTAGATATTAAAGTTTCTGTCGAAGGCAACGGTTTATGCACCAGTGTGCACTACGAACCCACAGATTCTCATAGTTATTTGTTGTATTCATCTTCACATCCATCACATGTCAAGAATTCCATTCCTTATTCTCAGTTTCTTAGACTTCGCCGCCTTTGGAGTGAGGACTCTGAT
>JAHPZR010024193.1:0-10211 GCA_019787425.1 Platygyra sinensis | reverse complement strand
GTCTTTATTGGGATATCTCTTTCTTTGATGATTGACGGCAAAAATTTTTACAAGCTCTCGTTAAATTAAGGTTGCCTTCCGTTGTTTTGACTTTGGCATTGCATGCAGTTGCCCAAGGCACATTAAATTTTTCCATTGATTACACAACAAGAACAAGCCACATAATTTGTTTAACCGCAACTTTTAGCCTATGTCTTAAAAGTGTTATCCCAAAACTCGGGAAATTCTGTTCTTAAACAGGGGTAAGGAAAATCAACGATATGTGGTCCTTTAAAAACAGGGTACAGGGTCATGAGGGTGCGGGGACCCGCACCCTCCTCACCCACAGGGATATATCGAGTTATCCCCCTCCCCCCCCGGGAATTAGATGTAATGCGGTGGAAACAATCTGTTGATTAGGGACATATTTTATTACGCGAGGTATTCATCCTATAGCAGCGTCATGCAAGACTTGTGCTTAGGGGCTCTTGCGTCACCACTTTCTGGCCGTCGGGCATTATACTATGACCATGACATGAGGCCCCAAGCAAGGCAGAAGAAACACGGCTGTCCATGGCTGCCACTGCCCCAGGTGATTATGGGGGGTTGTTTTTTTTGGGTGTGCATGGCCAGACCGTTGGCTGTGTGTTCAAGTGTGTACACTGGCCTTTAATTGGCTTCGAAAGGAGTTACCCTAGTTGTCGATTGTGTTCAATAATGTAGTGCCAATCCCCATAAAAAAAAAAAAAAAAAAAAAAAAACAGGATGGCCCATCCTCCAGGGGTAGCTGGAAAAAATTGAAAACGAACCCACCCCCTATTACAAGGGTTCAAAACTGATGTGGAACCCACCCCCCCCCTCTTTGCTGCCGGCCCACCCCCCCCCCCGCCCCCCCCTCCCCCCCCCCCCCCCTACCCCCCCCCCCCCCCCCCCCCCCCCCCAATACTTTCTGCCCAGTCCCTAAGCTAACACAGGATAAGCGAAAATTTCAATTTGTAACTTATGGTGAGGTTTTCTGTTTATGTTGTTTGGCTTTCTGTTTTAAGTTGACTAATCCCCAGGACCGGGTTGTTCGAAAGCCGGTAAACTCTAAACCCAAGATTAAAAGGTAAACCGAAGTGTTCATGTTTCTTGTATTTAAAATGTTTTTTACTGGTCACGTTTTGTGAAGTTTGAGCTTAGTAAAGCTCAAAACGGAAGGGACAAAATTATAAACAAAAAAACATCACAGAAAAAAGTTCAAAAACTGAAATGCTTGTTAAATCTGGTTAGTTTAAAATCGGGCTTTGAACAACCCAGCCAGGTCCTGGTGATGACCAAAATCAAAGGAAGTACGGTATAACACCAAGGGTGCATGTCTTTGTCAACCAATTAGCTGGAGTATGTAGTATATGGCCGCTATCTTGCGCGACTTTTCGCCTTCGTGGGTACGGCCAACAAGGAATACCGCCATTACTTGCCCATATATGATATGGGGGATCCCATTGGTGGCCCTTCGGGCCCGCTATTAAAACATGTGTAAAAATTAGCGTAGAGGAATTGTGGGAAAGATCTTCTAGAAGCCATTTTTTCTCATTCGAGAAAACTGTTTTCAAGTCTCACGTTCTTCATTTTCTTCATCTTTCTTATGCTCATTTAGCTTAGAAAAATTTCATGTCTTGTAGCCAATATAACCCTGGTGTACACTTGAAACTGCAATGCTCTTAACCAATCAAAATGGATAATTTGTTTCATTATGTAGCATTGAGAAGTAAACACGGCGTTTTTAGTGCGCGGGACACGGGCTATTGTAGTCGTAAAAAGAAATTTAAAAGGGCAGATAATGACGCTGACTGGTTAACCATTTCTGAACTGTTAAACAGGCGTCAATAATCTACGAGATTATATTTATAATTTCGTCAAGATTCGATTATCTAAACTCTTTCAATTTATCCATGTGCCTAATAATTTACTCGTTTCAAAACTTGTTTTAAAGAATGTAGTCAAGGGAGACGGCTTGCCCGTAAGGCACAAGTTAGGAGATGAAAAGGTACTTACCCGAGCAGGAACATGTACTTGTCCCGGACGAGTTAGACGGAAAAAAATTTTTTGCGAGCCCTAAACTTGTGTCCCGGTCGGTCCATCTCTGCTCGGTGTGACTCAAACCAGCGATTGGTATTCGTTTCCCCCGCAGACCCTGGGTCAGAGTTTTCGAAGTCAGCCCTGATCAATCATTCCCACCCGGCGGACAAGCGCACAAGTTTGTTGTATTCCACAATGTAACGTACCTTCATAGCCTTGTCCGATTTTATATGCAGACAAACAAGGCATTCAACACAGTTCTACTTTTTGATCCCCAATTAGTTTTTTTTAGGGGAAGACCCCAAGGAACAGCATTCGAACGGTTTGCCATCTTTTACCTCTTATCGTTACGTTCCATAGCAACTTCACTGACCTACAACGTACACAGTGGTATCATACAAAATAATTGACGACAACGCTTCCCCAAACGACAAACCATAAACTAAGGATGTCCTTTCTTACTTGTGCAACATTATGTCATTTATCTGTAATAATACCAGGCATTATCGTTCTGAAAATGCAAACAATGTGTTGGGTAAACCCGCTGGAGTGTACAACAAACACCGTTCAACAGACGGATCTGTGTTTACATAATCATTTGCCCTCATTGAGTAGATAATGTCAGGTACAAAAACAAATATCAGTCTATTCCTGGATCATATAATTTGAGCCCGGCATCAACCACGATTTAGTATCTGCTATGGCCATTTGAGCCCGACTTGCGTTGGAATACTTTTTACGCTACCAAGGTTATACTTTAGAAACTCCAAATTTTACAGAGCAATGTATGGTTCATGAACGATTTTTGCACTCAAATTTGAGAGCGTTTGACAGACAATATGTCCTTCAATGTAATTACATTACACCCAAATTGCAGAACTAAAGCTAAAGCATCAATACTGTCACAAGCTCTTTGATTTTGCTTCTCTACTCAAAGTCGTATGCCAATTTCATGCAGATGAGACAAAAATGTAAATAGTGACTTAGCAAACATCAGTCTTTGAAAAGATTATTTTTCAAAATAGAGCGTGTGCACATGACGACATATGGCACCACTACTGTTGTTGCAAAACAATGAAACGGCGGCCATGTTCGGTATACGAAATCAATCCTGTCGAGATTTCAACTGTTTTCTTATGCACACACATTATTTTGTCCAATAAATTTTCATGGCCGCTTGGACACGTGACTGCATACGCCTCTATAGCCAATGGGAGGCTTATGGGTTTATGCTAAAAATGCCGTGAAAACTGTTAAACACAATCTGTTAATTTGATAAAATCGTTTTAGGTGGTTAAATATCATTTTTAGTGCGTATTACTGCTGTATAGTTTTATTGTGGTTTTTTCGAGTTAGACTCGTGTCCAGGTTCCCTATTCAACTTAATACAACGATGTTTCACACTAGCATGCCAAATAAAATAAGTTGGTGCAATAAATAATGTGCTATACAGAGACAAGTCTGTGATATGCTATCCACTTAACATGCTTTTTCTTACGACATTCGTGCAAACAAACGTTATAAATAATATATACATATGACATTAACTTGTTCAACAAGCTATTACACGAAACCATAATAAAAAAAAATTAAAAAATCAAAAGTTAAATATTGACCACATAACTATGAATAAATATTCACTCGACTGCGACCTCGTTAAACTGAAAAGCCACAGTCTTAAATAAGATGCACTCTTCAAATGATCGATTATTTCTAAAATTAGTCTTTCAAGAAAACTCCCTTCCGTCCCGCTGTCTACTCGACCCGCTGCTCGCGGGTGAGAGTAAGAAAAGTTCCCGTAAAAAGACGTGTGTATTAAATTTTGTCAAGCATTCTCACGCCGCCAAAACAGCTGGCTAATTGACACTCGACAGTAGAAAATTAGCTTTTTTGGCTTTCATTCCCAAGGTCTGTGTACTTCCCGCCAAGCAGACCCTGGAAACACACTAACAACGGCTACGCCTGCGAAAAGAACCATTCGCGGTTTGAAAACTTCAACGGCGAATTTGTTTAAAACACAACGAACCTGTATTCCACACAGGGCTGAAATATTAATTTTTGCATTCGTCCTACAGCGAAGTAAAATGGTCAAAATCTATGCTAATGAAAACCGGGAATGCACACCTCCTTCACGGTTGTTATTTTCTCTGTTTTAACTTAATGAATTATTAATTAATTTGAGAGTGATACACAAAACATACCACATGCTTACTACATACAGTACATTTAGACTATTCACCTTCATAGTCAGCTGCGGGAATACGAAAGTCGCCATTCTGAGTGGTCTCCGCTACTGGTTGACTATCCCTCTTCACGGGTGCCTTCTTACCATTAGCTACAGCCAGTTCATAGCTAACATTGTCTCCTGGTAACCCGGCTGGATGAACCGGAGAACGGCGGCCGTCTTTGTGGTCCGGGCCCGGCGCATGCGCAAGCGCAGATTCGTCACTGATGTTCTTTGGCGAAGACGAAAACAGGCCATTTGACGTGATCTATGATCTATACAAAATGAAGCAATTTCATTGGTTGCTATGCGTAGCAAAGAGTTGTGATTGGTCGAGAAAAATCACGCTACTGTCAAACCTGACTCGAGCGTCGCTCCTCGTGGAATGAAAACTTACAGCGAAAGCAGAATTGAACTGCGAAATCTACAAATCTTGAAGAAAATGCTGGAAAAATCAAGTCAGTTTTTTTCATCGGAGCAGAACAGTGAGCCGAAAAGCTTGGACCCTCGGAAAACTTGTGGTTGCGGTCAATCTAGAAGCCATTTGATTCGAGTTTTGAATGAAAGGAGCGTAAATGACGGTGGAGATTTTTGTCTTCTGTGGTTGGTGATTCTTAAATCAGCTTGATATGGTGTCGGAGACACATTTTAGCTGCGATACTGTCGGCCGTGAGCTGTGGTTAGCTATACTTAGCTCGCTGCTGTGCCCTGAAACGGACAGGAACGATTCGCATGGGAAAGCAAGGTTATGTATTTATTTTACCGATTTTAAGAAGTGATGTTTTGATGCTTCATTCCTGACATCAACCAGTGTGTAAACAGTTGTTTTGACACTGGGAAAAGTTCAATTTTTTAAATAAATTAATCTCAGAAACATTTTCTTTATTGGGTTTGTTAAATTCGAGATAAAGCAATGGTTCTCGGTTTTACCAAGTCCAAGTTTGTGCTTGATTTAGTTTCGCTCGACTGCCGACTGCGACTGCTCGAGTTTTTTTCTGGATAATTTTCTAAAAGAAACGCCTTTATCTTTCGTTTTCTGGCTTCTCGAACCTGTTCAATGCCTCGGCAAGACTTTTTTTAGCTTATCTTTTGTCGAGTCACGTAAAATATTATCCAAATTCTCAAAACTTTCCGCCATTTTAAAACGGCAGAGGGAAAAGCTTTGTAACGATGACGTCAATCGTGCATCTGTACTCTAATAGATCATAGGCGAAAACCAATCAAAATGCGAGAATAACTTGGGTTATGATATAATGGACTATACATTTGATTGAGTTCTTAAACCGGCATCACAAAAAAGATCTAACACTTCGGGTGCAAATTTCCTGGGGCAATTAATGCTGCATGCCCTTTCAATAGTCAAAGTTGATATTTTTGCATGTAACAGGATCAAAAATTGAAGCGCTTAAGCTAATAAGGCAAACATTGTAAACAAAACTTTCCCCATTCTACGAAGTGAAACTATTCTCGTAACCACACCGCACTCTGTTCAACGCTGAAAAGTGAGAGATCTGGGTTCAATATTACCTCCGACTATGACTTACGGTATCGCGTTCCAGGTAGAATCATAAATGTGTGTGCCACGTGCGAGGCATAATCCACAGACAACCCAACAGCCAGGACCAAGATAATGGTCACAGTATCAATTGTTAGACCCCAAAAGTGCATAGTGCCTGTAATGTTGACCTACAAATAAACCAGTAAAATATTAGTCATACCCCTTAGGCTCGTTTCAAACGGCCTGCTTAAGGGCCTACTGACGTTTTTGGGGGGATGCGTTGCTAAGGATGTAATAGTCTGGTAATTTGAGAGAATTTGGCATTATCTTGGTCAGTTTCAAATTAAACTTTTGCGAACCAGTGACCCTAAATATGACGTCATTATGCCACGTCCATGGTCACGTGACCGATAAAAGAAAACTCTAAATTTTTCTACGTGCTACATAATTTGTGTATTTAATCAGTGGTTTGATAATTTGTATTCATTTTTGCATCCTCCTAAGTATGGGTTTCTTTTTATTTTGAAAAATGCTCTTTTTGAAGAGATAAACGATACTGAAATACCCATAACGTTTTCAAACAAAATGTTTTGAAAAAACCAATGCTTAGCTATATACTGTATTTTGGGGTAAACTGTGTCAAATAAAAAAATATATATATTAATTCAATTCAAAATCCGCCGAAAATTTAGCGTTTTAGCCCAACCGGAAGTCAGTTCCTTTAAGCATGCGCGGTTGATCTGTTTCGCGCTGTGAATGAGCAAGATCTTCGCGTGCTAGTTGTACGCGTCAGCTTTTGACTTAAGAATAAAGTTTATGCAAGAAAGCTCTCTTCTCTGGTATCGAGTTGATTTATGAGTTTCTTAGAACAATGCACAATGCTTAATCATAACCAATTTCTGCTTTCGATTGATTCTTATTCTTTCTACCTGTTTGTCAAGTTTGCAGAAGTTTTAATTTTGAAAGGAAAAGCTGACGCGTACAAGTAGCTAATTTGCATAGTGGAGCGCGTGCACTTTCATGTCCGAGTCGGTGTCAAAAACTTGAAAAATATTTTTTCGCCATCTTTTGTGCTGAGATGCTGCAACAGTTTTCGCCAACGCTATAAAGCTACTAACGTATTTTGTGTTTCTTCAGCAAAGTGAAATTTTATACTGGGAAAATAAATTAGACAAGCAGTTTTTAGAACTCAAACAACAAGGTTGGTCAAAGAAAGCGATACCGTAACTTTGCTGATTATCTCTGTTGTCTTCCGATATTCCCAGCTGAACTTTCTCTTCCCTACTTTCCTTCACGACATGAATCAACCCATGTTTTTGTAATGTTTTGTATTTTAATTTGTTTTTTGGTTTAGTTTTGTTCTTTTTAAAGTTTTAAAACGACTGTAACAAAAACAATTAAGAGATTGTTGTCAAATTTTCCAGGTCGGCGAGTGGTTTTCTGGTCAGCTCACGATATGATGACGTCAGTCACCGGAAGTGACATTTCACTTCCTTAGCAACGCGCGAAAATCCGTCAGTGGGCCCTTAAGTCGTGCCGAACTAAATTCATTATTTAAGTTCGACTTTGGCACGGCGGTAGCACGGCGTTTGAAACCATTTAGAATTAAGTTCGACTCTGCCGCGTAGCCCGGCAAGCTCTGTCGTGCTACCCGACTTTGGCACGGCATGGTTTCAAACGGCGTGCTATTGCCGTGCCGAACTAAATGAGTAAATAACTAAAATTATCATTTTGGATTTATTCTTTGGACCGCTGGTTCATAATATCGTCTCTTTTGTAAACGCCCAGTGAGTGAATTAAGCTCGACCATGACTCGACGTTTGAAACCAAGTCGTGCCAATGTCGTGCTACAGTCGAGCCAAATTGAATTTAGTTCGGCACGACTTTAGCACGGCGTTTGAAACGGGCCTTAATTTGTTGTTGAGTCCTGCGTTCTAATTTGTAACTCACGCCTTCCGATTAGCCTGCCTCAATAGCTAATCACAGCAAATACAAACTACACTATGAACCCGCAATGAAAACACGAGCACAATACACGTGACCGGCAAAAAGGGCGGGAAAACGCGTGCGACCAAGTCGCGATTGGTTTGTTACCTTGTAGCTGATTGGTTGGATGGAAGGCGCAAGGTTTTTTAAACCAATCACAGAGTGTAGTCAAAGTAGTACAGCCTGGCTCATTATAAACATTCCAAGTAACACGCATGTCAAAAGTTATAAACCACTTACCAAAGTAAAGCCGAAGCCGACACAAGTGAAAACAAGAAGGCAGGCCCATATGTCAGCAAGGACAATCAGTGTGCCAGTAAACACTGCCATTAAGGCTAGAGCCATGTTACGAAACAGCTCCTCTGAAATCACCTGAAAGGTGACAATGCAAAACAAAAATATTTTTTAGATACTCTCTCATAGCACCCGTTTTAAGCAACGGTTTACTGTATAAACTATACACGTATATATCTTGGTAGCGAGATTCTAGAGAAAAAACTGGAGCCAAATAAAGTGTACTGCGCACTATATTATTATTTTCACTCGTACCTTATTTGTTTCCCATCCCAAATAGAATATCGAATACGGAAAGGCGAGATTTTCGTCTGAGAAGACATCGTCCACTTTCTCTCGTAAGTCCTCCATAGCGTTTATCTCTTTCCGTGTTGTGTCCATATCTTTGTGTCGTAAGCTCAATCGAGTGGCCTGGCAAATGAGATAAACTTGGTCAATGATCATCTCAATACCTTATTTTATAGCATGCCATGGAAAAAAGAGCCAATCAGAAAACAGGAAAACCGTTGTATATAACTTGTATAAACCAACAAAGAAACATTCACAAGAATTTTTAACGTACGCGTCTTTTTAAGGTGATCTCTCAGTGCACTGCCCATCCCAACTGTGCACGATTTTCCCGGCAATAAAGCGCGAATATGAGCACGTGCACGCATCGTAAGAGATTTCGGATTTTTCCCCAAGCTAAGCTCGACAGCGAAATAAATGCTCGTTCATCTCGCAAACGAGCATGGTGTCCGATATTTTTTATTGCATAAAATTGTTGTGCAAATTATAGCCTTTCAGGTAAAATTCAGAAAGAAATGTGATCAGTTTGACATGACTCGTGCTTATGACAACAACACAACAACACAATAAATAAATAAATAAATAAATAAATAGATAATTAAATAAATAAATAAATGCGAAGGTACTACGGATGAGGACCTACATGTACATGTAGCAAAGACACTTTAAAAATTTACGCAATAAAATGTATCAGCTTCCAAAAAAAATAATTTGAGGCTGTCTTTCAGACGTTACTGACTCAAATTTTGATTTACCCAGGGCAAGTGCAAACCCTTTTTTGTGTCACTTTCTTATTACATGTACTTGACTGGCAACTGATTTTTCTGCGCCTCTGTCCATCGGGCAAGTGGACATGAAAAAGTAGCGTGCTACTCATCCCTGATGACTGGATGGTACTTTCCATGGGCCCTGCTTTTGATTACGATGTGTTGCAAACTGCAAAACAGTTGCAATCCCATACAAACCCTTGAAAATCCGATCTTTGGAGTACAATACATGTATCTCTCTGGTCTTAAGCTAGAATTACAGGTCTATGTAACTCGTTAGTCTTAAACTAAAAGACACCTTAGATCATTTGGGTCACTTGAGTTGCACCTACTTAAGATACCAACCACTAAATGCGATTTTTTTCTTCAACTAAGCAAACCCTGAGTGTTAGTCTCAAATGTTGTAGAATACTTGATCTTACCCTTTTCTTTGTAGCCTCATTTGCATCTATCTCCCCTGATGGTGTCATGCCCGTATTTGTACAACTCTCTGGCCCTTTAGATGAACTTGATTTCACTTAAATGCAAACGAAAACACATTAGGTCCAAACTAACTTATCATGTCTATATAGGACAACACATGTCCAACTAATAATAAAAGACAAATGTCAGCGCTGTCATTATGGGCTGTCACCCAAACCTCTGTTATGGATAGGTACATGTATCCTTGATGAGCCCTTGATGTTATGGGTGAACCTAACTGTTCTTGGAACAATTCACCCACAAGTTTGTATTGGGAGTGGGGGTCAAGGATATGGGTGAATCAAAATTTAATATTGAACAGCCTGGGATGCGCAAAATTATATATACCCTCACTGATATTTAGCATAAAGAAAAGTTAGGGAAGAGCTCTTAAGAATATGACGTATTTTAAAATGTATTTTCCGTAAGGTAGTATTTACATTTTTTTACTGTCTACAACAACACAGTGTATCTTCTCTTGTTGCAGCTTTATGACATTAAAAATCAGATATGATCATCAAAATCGCGGACACAGCCAAAAAATTGATTTCGCTCATACTTTCTATATTGATAGACCTTTGTACCAAAGTAACTAAAACAGGGTCAGTTTGTTCTAATATTCATTTCTTTGAAACGGTTGAAACCGGATCGA
>JAHPZR010024192.1:0-10838 GCA_019787425.1 Platygyra sinensis | reverse complement strand
ACATGATCTTGAGCATTTCTGGTCTCTAGAGTCTATCAGTGTCTCACCACCTACAGAAATGGATGACCAGGAATCCTTCCTGCAACACTTCCAGAGCTGCTCAAACACAAGAATGTCTGATGGCAGTTACAGCGCCAAATTTCCATGGAAGGAAGATTGTCCTGCACTACCTTTCAACTATGTTAGCTATGCACGTCGCACCCGGGCTATGATACATCGCCTTGCTCAAACACCTAGCTTTCTTAGATCTTACGGGGAGATCATCAAAGAGCATGAGAAGCCTGGATTTATTGAAACGGGTTGACAATGTGAACAGTCTGAACAGGGCACTCTACCTCCCACATCATGCAGTCAAGAAAGAATCAGCTACCACACCTATTAGAGTTGTATTTGACTGCAGCTCCCACTCCTCAAACAACTCCCCAAGTTTGAACGACTGCCTTATGGTGGGCCCTCCATTTCTAAGTGATATGTGCTCCATCATCATAAGATTTTGATCTTTCACTTAGGCCTGTCCACAGATATCGAGTAGGTCTTTCTCCATGTCGGTTTCGATGGAAATGACAGAGACTTCACCAGATTTTTCTGGTTGTCAGACCCTAAGAATCCAGAAAGCGAGTTTCAAGTCTTTCGTTACAAGACAGTCCTCTTTGGTTCAACCATTTCCCCCTTCATGCTGAACGCTACTCTGCATCATCATCTGGAAAACTTCAGTACACCTGCAGCCAAAGACATAAGGGACAATATGTATGTGACAATGTTATCTCCAGATGTGACCAAGAAACCGACATCATCAGTTACTATCAAGTGACAAGATCAATCATGAATGCAGCCAACTTCAACTTGCGCTCATGGACATCCAAATAAATAAAATAAAAAATATAAACCTTAGAGAGAACAGCAAGACACATCCATTAACCATGTTGTCACACCAAAAGTCTAAGTGAACGACTTTCTAATCCTGGGCTCCTCCATAAAAGAGTTAAGAGCAAAAATTAAACTAACACTAGACCTTCTGCAGTGGCTAGGTTTCACAATAAATTGGGAGAAGTCCATGCTTGCCCCCACTCAGTCACTAACATTAATTTTCTGGGCCTCTCCATAGATTCGCAATGTCACTCAGTCCCCCAGAGAAAAAGATCCTGAACATACAGAGCTAATGTTTAAGTCTCATTCACAATTCCACTTCATCAGCTTGCAAAGTGGCAAGCCTCATAGGGAATTGGAAGCATTGGAAGCAGCCCACCCTGCCATCTGGCAGGCCCCTCTACACTACAGAGGACTACAAATACAGCTCATAAAATCCCTACAGGCCTCTCAAGAAAATAACGAGACACCCATGTCCCAAAACAGCAATGCTCAACACGAACTTCAGTGGTGGCTCCAGAAACATAGCAACCGTAAATGGCAGTACCATCAAATCCTCCTGCCCCCAAGCTGTACATAACCTCAAACACTTCCAAAGCAGGCTGGGGTGCATGCTGCCAGAACCTAACTGCAAATGGCCGCTGGTCTCCTCTGGAGGCCAGAGATCATATCAATGTTCTCAAGGTCAAAGCAGCCTTTCTTGCCACCAAAGCCTTTCTCAAAGACAGGTCAAACATCACAGTTTGCCTCTGCATGGACAACACTACAGCTGTTGCCCATGTTAACAAAAAGGGGAACCCGTTCCCCTAAGCTGGTCAACATGACTCTAGAACTATGGGAGTGGTGCCTTCAAAAGTCGATTCTAATCACTGCTCAGCACCTACCAGGCAAACTCAACCATATGGCAGACAGAGAGTCAAGAGAGTTTTATGACTCCAGCAAATGGCAAATAGACCTGCAAGTGATTCAGCCCTTCCTAAGAGGGTGCAGTGCAGATGTCTTTGGATCATGCCCAACAGCTCTCCTCCCAGCTTAAGTCAGCTGGAAACCAGACCCAGGTGCAACCTACACTGATGCAATGACCCTCGACTGGTCCCTTCCTAAAGGGCTATACGCCTTTCCACCATTCAGTCTGATTGCACCAGTACTGAAAAAAGTATCTCAGCACAAAGCAGTTTTGATCCTAGTGGCCCAGTGTGGCAGGCACAACCTTGGTGGCCAGCCCTCCTGAACTTTTAAATCAAGAATCCTGTCATGATCCCAAACTCCAAACACCTGCTGAGGGATCCTGCGAACTTGCATCCAGTCTTTCCATCATCCAAACCAGACCCACTGTTTGTTTCTTATGTCAAATCACATAATCCAATCACTGCACCCACTCTTCGCAGATGGCTGCGCATGGTGTCAAAGAATGCTGGTATTGACTCTGACATTTTCAAGGCCCACTAAGTTCGTGGAGTCTCAACAACAGCAGCAGTGAACAGTAATGTTTCACTTGACGATGTTATGAAAATGGCGGATTGGTCTTGCGTTAGTACTCTCCAGAAGTTCTACTACAAGCGTATCTTCAAGGCTAATTATGCTCACTCCGTAGTGAAATAGTCTTCAAGTTGCCCTTAGGCCTAACATGATCATGGCAAATTAAAATAACTTTTGATGTTGCAGTTTCTGTGTTCCTTTTTGGATTTTCCCATACCCAGCCCCTCTTCGCACATTATGTGTCAGTGCATTGAATTCTATATTTTGAATGTGTAATATATTATACTAGGGCCGCGAAGCGGCCTGCCAGTATAAATGAAATTATATAAACATACGAAGTGAGAAATATACGAGTCATACCCCTCAAACTAGTCCTGTTCCTCCTCACACAGTGTCAAAAAGATGCAGAGGATCATGGGACCATGTGCTTGTACAGGGGCAGTATGGAATTACATCATTCTTTTACCTGCCCTACCAGGGTTAGGCTTTATGTGTTAAAAAAGTGGTTTGAAGCACAAATAAGCGGAATTCTAGCTGATGTTTTCTCATATATTTCTCACTTCGTTTGTTTATATAATTTCAATTATACTGGCAGGGCCGCTTCACAGCCCTGGTATAATTGGGATTCAAGGTGGACCTGGATTTCCTTTTCTTGCCCCTTCAAATTATTTTGTATGTACCCACAGGAGACTTGTCAAAAGCAGTTGCAAGGTGCTCTTCCGTTGATGTTGGTGACCATGAACTTGCTTGTTTTGTTGAAAGGGTAAGGATAAATATTGTTGACTACTAAATAAGAAGTTTTATTATGAAGAGTTAAGTAAGAGGAGGAAATAAGGCCAATTAGTTTAGGGAGCTGAAAGATCTTGTAATCCAGAGGGCTAGCTATACACTTGGAAACTTTCTGGATTTGTTCTTGGTAGTGCTAACTTCAACTTGTCGGTTACACTTGATACATAGCCCAGTGGTCAACTGGAATTGTAAACCATGTTATATTCATTTCCAATGTTTGCACCTGTCTTTGTTTACATTGGCCCTAAAGGCACCATTGAGGGACTGGTTGATTGAGATATCTTTTATCCCTCTCAGAATGCAAAACATATTTCTGGCAACTATCTCAAATGTATCTTAATATTGTCAACCTGAAGTTATATTAATTCATAAGTTATTCCCCTCTAGATAAAAGATGGTTTCTGCTGATGATATCAGTGAAATTTCTAAGGATAACAGCTTTGTAAGATATAGGCAAGAACATGGGGAAACCAGAGTCCTACCAGTAAGTACCATCCGTGTGCCGTAGTTTGGACATATATGTTTATTTTGTTACTCAAGTTATGTTTTCTAGATTACAACTCAGTGGTAGGTCCATTCGTTTGCTAAAAGGGTGGGGTGGAGTAGTGTCTTTTCACGTCTAATTTTCTAAACTAAGGTGTTCTTGTCAAAAAATCTTCACAAATGTCTTTACGTCTACTATTACCTGTCATTTTAACACTTTATTTAGAAATGTTTACGGTGTTTTTTTACTTCCACTATTACTATTCCTTTGTTGGAAAAACCTCCTGTTAAAATTTTTCCCAAGCCATTAACAAGGGTTTAATCACCCTCTATTTAGAACCTTCAGATGACAGCCATCATTGCATGACACGGTCATTTGTATGACAATTCTCTGGGCATATTATTTACTATGGCCTAGTCTCTGACACTTTCAAACATACATGTAGGCACATCATGTGTGGTGAAGCTGGTTTTCATATGCTTTTTTTTAATTTTTGACAAATAGCTGTATTAATTTGAACTTAAACTCAATGGTGCCATGTCTTATTTCATGGGGTCATTTGTCTATAAGAAGAAGAATTTCCAAAAGATTCCCTTTACATTCTTTTTACTCCAAATTTGGTACACATGAATTTGGACGAGCAGTTTTGGAAGAGCAGTGTGTAATCAAGGAGGTAGCTAATTGACGAAATATCTTCCTGCATAGATGCAAAGATACAAACTCAATAAGCAAATTTCTCGTTGCTGAGTTTGTAACATTTCCTTTTTTACTTGTAGGAGAAAAACAAGGAAGAGATTGTTCAATCTCTTGTGTTGCATGACACCATTGTGAAGCACAAACCTATTCTTGATCAGTTCAGAAAGGGGTCATCAATCCATGGCTTACAGAAAGAGCCAGAAAGAGCACCTGCTAAATTTGAGCATCTATTTGTTTGCAAGAATGATGAAGTTTCAGTATATGTGGCCTATGTCAAAGAATTACTCAATTGCAAGCCACCTACTTCCAGTGATACCCAAGCACAACATGTTGTGCAGAAGTTGTATGCATTCCTACAGAATTCATCTAAAGGTGATCTCTTAGATTTCTTGTGTTTTGTTACTGGTTCACGATCTAGTACCTCTATGTTTGTACCTGGGTTAATAACACTCTCAGTTGGTTATACTGGGGTCATTTTCGTCTCAACTTACACTTCGGAATTAAAGCTTCCATCTTCTTTTTCATGTTATTCCTAATTTGAAAGTGCCATGAAAGCAGTAATTAATGCTCAAGGAAAGAAATACACAACTGCCTAATACAGAAGTTTGCATGCAGAGCTAAAAGAAACAGCCTCTGTTCAGAGGCATTAAGTCGTATGGGTGTTTACAGTGTGGTACAGAATGTTTGCTTCAGTTTATTGATTTTTCAAATTACTAACTTATTGTCTGTCTATCAAGTAGTTTCAATACTTTTCCATCCATTTATAGCCACAAGTTTTCAGTTAAATACAGGAACAAATTTCTTATTTCCAATTTATTTTCTAAGCCTCGATGCTCAGGTTCTTGCTCTCATGGGCTATGTAAGAGGCCTATGTAGGAAGACCCAACAGGTTTACTACATGTTGTTTGCTGTGCTCTCTTTTATGGTAAAGCAATCTGCAGTGTAGTGATAATATTGGTTTAAAATGGTTTTAAAGCTGAGGCATTACACTGATCTTTTCTGGAAGTGAGTACCAGGGAGATAAAGATTGCAAATAATTATTCAATGAAGCTAGCTTCCTGAGATTTTTCAAGGATGCACTATCAAAAGTTCAACTGCCTTTATTCACTGCAAGAGCGCTTCTGACCAACTGCTTGAAGCTGCATCCTTGAAAAATCTCAGGAAGCTAGCTTTCATTGAATAATTATTTGCAATCTTTATCTCCCTGGTACTCACTTCCAGAAAAGATCAGTGTAATGCCTCAGCTTTAAAACCATTTTAAACCAATATTATCACTACACTGCAGATTGCTTTACCATAAAAGAGAGCACAGCAAACAACATGTAGTAAACCTGTTGGGTCTTCCTACATAGGCCTCTTACATAGCCCATGAGAGCAAGAACCTGAGCATCGAGGCTTAGAAAATAAATTGGAAATAAGAAATTTGTTCCTGTATTTAACTGAAAACTTGTGGCTATAAATGGATGGAAAAGTATTGAAACTACTTGATAGACAGACAATAAGTTAGTAATTTGAAAAATCAATAAACTGAAGCAAACATTCTGTACCACACTGTAAACACCCATACGACTTAATGCCTCTGAACAGAGGCTGTTTCTTTTAGCTCTGCATGCAAACTTCTGTATTAGGCAGTTGTGTATTTCTTTCCTTGAGCATTAATTACTGCTTTCATGGCACTTTCAAATTAGGAATAACATGAAAAAGAAGATGGAAGCTTTAATTCCGAAGTGTAAGTTGAGACGAAAATGACCCCAGTATAACCAACTGAGAGTGTTATTAACCCAGGTACAAACATAGAGGTACTAGATCGTGAACCAGTAACAAAACACAAGAAATCTAAGAGATCACCTTTAGATGAATTCTGTAGGAATGCATACAACTTCTGCACAACATGTTGTGCTTGGGTATCACTGGAAGTAGGTGGCTTGCAATTGAGTAATTCTTTGACATAGGCCACATATACTGAAACTTCATCATTCTTGCAAACAAATAGATGCTCAAATTTAGCAGGTGCTCTTTCTGGCTCTTTCTGTAAGCCATGGATTGATGACCCCTTTCTGAACTGATCAAGAATAGGTTTGTGCTTCACAATGGTGTCATGCAACACAAGAGATTGAACAATCTCTTCCTTGTTTTTTCTCCTACAAGTAAAAAAGGAAATGTTACAAACTCAGCAACGAGAAATTTGCTTATTGAGTTTGTATCTTTGCATCTATGCAGGAAGATATTTCGTCAATTAGCTACCTCCTTGATTACACACTGCTCTTCCAAAACTGCTCGTCCAAATTCATGTGTACCAAATTTGGAGTAAAAAGAATGTAAAGGGAATCTTTTGGAAATTCTTCTTCTTATAGACAAATGACCCCATGAAATAAGACATGGCACCATTGAGTTTAAGTTCAAATTAATACAGCTATTTGTCAAAAATTAAAAAAAAGCATATGAAACCAGCTTCACCACACATGATGTGCCTACATGTATGTTTGAAAGTGTCAGAGACTAGGCCATAGTAAATAATATGCCCAGAGAATTGTCATACAAATGACCGTGTCATGCAATGATGGCTGTCATCTGAAGGTTCTAAATAGAGGGTGATTAAACCCTTGTTAATGGCTTGGGAAAAATTTTAACAGGAGGTTTTTCCAACAAAGGAATAGTAATAGTGGAAGTAAAAAACACCGTAAACATTCTAAATAAAGTGTTAAAATGACAGGTAATAGTAGACGTAAAGACATTTGTGAAGATTTTTTGACAAGAACACCTTAGTTTAGAAAATTAGACGTGAAAAGACACTACTCCACCCCACCCTTTTAGCAAACGAATGGACCTACCACTGAGTTGTAATCTAGAAAACATAACTTGAGTAACAAAATAAACATATATGTCCAAACTACGGCACACGGATGGTACTTACTGGTAGGACTCTGGTTTCCCCATGTTCTTGCCTATATCTTACAAAGCTGTTATCCTTAGAAATTTCACTGATATCATCAGCAGAACCATCTTTTATCTAGAGGGGAATAACTTATGAATTAATATAACTTCAGGTTGACAATATTAAGATACATTTGAGATAGTTGCCAGAAATATGTTTTGCATTTCTGAGAGGGATAAAAGATATCTCAATCAACCAGTCCCTCAATGGTGCCTTTAGGGCCAATGTAAACAAAGACAGGTGCAAACATTGGAAATGAATATAACATGGTTTACAATTCCAGTTGACCACTGGGCTATGTATCAAGTGTAACCGACAAGTTGAAGTTAGCACTACCAAGAACAAATCCAGAAAGTTTCCAAGTGTATAGCTAGCCCTCTGGATTACAAGATCTTTCAGCTCCCTAAACTAATTGGCCTTATTTCCTCCTCTTACTTAACTCTTCATAATAAAACTTCTTATTTAGTAGTCACAATATTTATCCTTACCCTTTCAACAAAACAAGCAAGTTCATGGTCACCAACATCAACGGAAGAGCACCTTGCAACTGCTTTTGACAAGTCTCCTGTGGGTACATACAAAATAATTTGAGGGGCAAGAAAAGGAAATCCAGGTCCACCTTGAATCCCATTATACCAGGGCTGTGAAGCGGCCTGCCAGTATAATTGAAATTATATAAACAAACGAAGTGAGAAATATATGAGAAAACATCAGCTAGAATTCCGCTTATTTGTGCTTCAAACCACTTTTTTAACACATAAAGCCTAACCCTGGTAGGGCAGGTAAAAGAATGATGTAATTCCATACTGCCCCTGTACAAGCACATGGTCCCATGATCCTCTGCATCTTTTTGACACTGTGTGAGGAGGAACAGACTAGTTTGAGGGGTATGACTCGTATATTTCTCACTTCGTATGTTTATATAATTTCATTTATACTGGCAGCCGCTTCGCGGCCCTAGTATAATATATTACACATTCAAATATAGAATTCAATGCACTGACACATAATGTGCGAAGAGGGGCTGGGTATGGAAAATCCAAAAAGGAACACAGAAACTGCAACATCAAAAGTTATTTTAATTTGCCATGATCATGTTAGGCCTAAGGGCAACTTGAAGACTATTTCACTACGGAGTGAGCATAATTAGCCTTGAAGATACCTTGTAGTAGAACTTCTGGAGAGTACTAACGCAAGACCAATCCGCCATTTTCATAACATCGTCAAGTGAAACATTACTGTTCACTGCTGCTGTTGTTGAGACTCCACGAACTTAGTGGGCCTTGAAAATGTCAGAGTCAATACCAGCATTCTTTGACACCATGCGCAGCCATCTGCGAAGAGTGGGTGCAGTGATTGGATTATGTGATTTGACATAAGAAACAAACAGTGGGTCTGGTTTGGATGATGGAAAGACTGGATGCAAGTTCGCAGGATCCCTCAGCAGGTGTTTGGAGTTTGGGATCATGACAGGATTCTTGATTTAAAAGTTCAGGAGGGGCTGGCACCAAGGTTGTGCCTGCCACACTGGTGCCACTAGGATCAAAACTGCTTTGTGCTGAGATACTTTTTTCAGTACTGGTGCAATCAGACTGAATGGTGGAAAGGCGTAGCCCTTTAGGAAGGGACCAGTCGAGGGTCATTGCATCAGTGTAGGTTGCACCTGGGTCTGGTTTTCCAGCTGACTTAAGCTGGGAGGAGAGCTGTTGGGCATGATCCAAAGACATCTGCACTGCACCCTCTTAGGAAGGGCTGAATCACTTGCAGGTCTATTTGCCATTTGCTGGAGTCATAAAACTCTCTTGACTCTCTGTCTGCCATATGGTTGAGTTTGCCTGGTAGGTGCTGAGCAGTGATTAGAATCGACTTTTGAAGGCACCACTCCCATAGTTCTAGAGTCATGTTGACCAGCTTAGGGGAACGGGTTCCCCTTTTTGTTAACATGGGCAACAGCTGTAGTGTTGTCCATGCAGAGGCAAACTGTGATGTTTGACCTGTCTTTGAGAAAGGCTTTGGTGGCAAGAAAGGCTGCTTTGACCTTGAGAACATTGATATGATTCTGGCCTCCAGAGGAGACCAGCGGCCATTTGGCAGTTAGGTTCTGGCAGCATGCACCCCAGCCTGCTTTGGAAGTGTTTGAGGTTATGTACAGCTTGGGGGCAGGAGGATTTGATGGTACTGCCATTTACGGTTGCTATGTTTCTGGAGCCACCACTGAAGTTCGTGTGAGCATTGCTGTTTTGGGACATGGGTGTCTCGTTATTTTCTTGAGAGGCCTGTAGGGATTTTATGAGCTGTATTTGTAGTCCTCTGTAGTGTAGAGGGGCCTGCCAGATGGCAGGGTGGGCTGCTTCCAATGCTTCCAATTCCCTATGAGGCTTGCCACTTTGCAAGCTGATGAAGTGGAATTGTGAATGAGACTTAAACATTAGCTCTGTATGTTCAGGATCTTTTTCTCTGGGGGACTGAGTGACATTGCGAATCTATGGAGAGGCCCAGAAAATTAATGTTAGTGACTGAGTGGGGGCAAGCATGGACTTCTCCCAATTTATTGTGAAACCTAGCCACTGCAGAAGGTCTAGTGTTAGTTTAATTTTTGCTCTTAACTCTTTTATGGAGGAGCCCAGGATTAGAAAGTCGTTCACTTAGACTTTTGGTGTGACAACATGGTTAATGGATGTGTCTTGCTGTTCTCTCTAAGGTTTATATTTTTTATTTTATTTATTTGGATGTCCATGAGCGCAAGTTGAAGTTGGCTGCATTCATGATTGATCTTGTCACTTGATAGTAACTGATGATGTCGGTTTCTTGGTCACATCTGGAGATAACATTGTCACATACATATTGTCCCTTATGTCTTTGGCTGCAGGTGTACTGAAGTTTTCCAGATGATGATGCAGAGTAGCGTTCAGCATGAAGGGGGAAATGGTTGAACCAAAGAGGACTGTCTTGTAACGAAAGACTTGAAACTCGCTTTCTGGATTCTTAGGGTCTGACAACCAGAAAAATCTGGTGAAGTCTCTGTCATTTCCATCGAAACCGACATGGAGAAAGACCTACTCGATATCTGTGGACAGGCCTAAGTGAAAGATCAAAATCTTATGATGATGGAGCACATATCACTTAGAAATGGAGGGCCCACCATAAGGCAGTCGTTCAAACTTGGGGAGTTGTTTGAGGAGTGGGAGCTGCAGTCAAATACAACTCTAATAGGTGTGGTAGCTGATTCTTTCTTGACTGCATGATGTGGGAGGTAGAGTGCCCTGTTCAGACTGTTCACATTGTCAACCCGTTTCAATAAATCCAGGCTTCTCATGCTCTTTGATGATCTCCCCGTAAGATCTAAGAAAGCTAGGTGTTTGAGCAAGGCGATGTATCATAGCCCGGGTGCGACGTGCATAGCTAACATAGTTGAAAGGTAGTGCAGGACAATCTTCCTTCCATGGAAATTTGGCGCTGTAACTGCCATCAGACATTCTTGTGTTTGAGCAGCTCTGGAAGTGTTGCAGGAAGGATTCCTGGTCATCCATTTCTGTAGGTGGTGAGACACTGATAGACTCTAGAGACCAGAAATGCTCAAGATCATGT
>JAHPZR010024180.1:7500-17593 GCA_019787425.1 Platygyra sinensis | reverse complement strand
AAAACGGAAGTTGGAACTATAAACAACTGACCTACTTCATGACGGGATTCCAGGTCTTCCAGAGTTAAATTAAACTCTATAAGCCTTTAAAAACAGGAAAGATATCTTGATCCATGCCGTCGACACGACACGTGTAAACAACTAACTAAAAACCATCACGTTGCTCAAATTTCAGTGTCGATCGATATAATCAATAAGCGAAGACAAAAAGTGTAATATTAAACCAAATAAACTTTTAAACGTCAGGCCTAACAAAGCCGAAACGGCTGTCCATGGCTGCCACTGCCCGGGTGATATGGCTGTACGCACGCATAAGGTACTGGCCAGACCGTGGGTTGGTGTCCGAGTGTGTCACTTGCTTTTATTGTTGGTTTTTACCATTCAAGTGGTAGATGTCTGGGTGTGTTTCATTTGGTTGTCCGTCTGCAAAAATTTAGCGGCGCTACTCTTCAGTTTACAGAACCCCGAATTGTACAAAAAGCTTGATTTTGTGGTCTTTCAGTTGATAATTGCTCAATTTACCAGCTACAACTGCGAAATATTCAGCTGTAAATAAACATCAAGTGAGCTAAAAAGTTGAATATGGCAGGCTTGCACACCTAAACCGTGCCAATTGAGACTATTTTGTAGCAATGAACTGTCCAACAAAAAGTTTCTAAACCCATTTCAAGAAAAGAAAGCTGGATCTGATCAGTGTAGTTTTACCCGCTTTGAAATACTTGCTTAAACACGAATTTCTTTTGCACAAGCTTTGTTTTTTTGTGGTTCTGCTTCATGATCTTTTTGACGTTTCATGGCCCACTACCTATGATTGGTTTTTTTACTGTGGGCGCCCTTAAATTCGCTCGGCCATATTTCCGGCCTTGTTCGCTATTTCTGTTTTTCGCTTGAACTGATTGATGAAGAGCGACCGTACCTCATTTAGCTTCATTTATGGTCTCAAAATAAATCTCCTTTATTATTATGATTCTCTGATAAAGAGGATTTAACCCAAATTTAAAGAGCTGTAAAAGGTCTTACATTTGTTTAATATTCAGTATTCAGTTCTCCTATCGTTTGGACATTATTGATCAACTTTATAATTACCATAATATAGAAACGACTCGTCTTAATTTAGAAACAGCTTGTTCAAGTGAATGCCTAATCAAGTTGAAACGAAGACTCCGATATGGCACGCCGTTTGTAGCAAAATTCAATCCAGTCATTTTGGCGTGATGCAATTTAATTTAATCTTACAAACATATTCAAACAATCTGAAAAAGCATTAATTTCAAACCCATGTTTCTCAGTTCAATTTAATCAGAGTGAATATTCATTCAGTCCAATCACGTAAATATTTATTCAATCCAATCACGGAAATATTTATTCAGCAGTTCAATCGCGATAACTATTTATTCAATCCAATCATAAAAATATTCATTCAATCCATTTGCTAAAACATCAATTGAGTTTCAATCCACTCCTTCCAAAGTTATTGAATCCACTCAAAAACATATTCAATGCAATCCTTGAGAAATTCATTCAATCTTCCTGGGGCGAGCGCGGCTGAACCTGACTTGCAAGGGACTTGGAATAGAAATCATAACTTGAAAATGGCGGAAGTGCTTGTGACTTAGAAACTGATCTCCCCAAGTTTCTGGAGTCTGTTGTTTAAAACGTAGATAATATTTTACAAAACGTTAATAATGAAACTCAAGTAGACGCAGAAATGCATTTTGAAGTAGTAGACCAAACTGCTTCTTTGATTCGAGCATTGCAAGAGACAAGTGACGTCCAACCAACGGACATAATGGCCTTGGATTCAATTGCAGGTGCTTTCACAAGTGTACTGGCATTGCTACGGAATCACATTACTACCAGTGCAGTGACTCTAACAACCCTTGCTACATCATCTACAACACTAAGAAAGAAATAGAACGAGAAACCCGGACAACCGTGTTTTGAAATTCCCGTAGAAATGCTGGAGGAACTAAGGGCACTGGGATTTAGCTGGACAAAAATCGCCGAATTACTGGGTGTGTCAAGGGGTGTTTTCCATTTACCAAGAGATTCCGGAAATTCCGGTTGGGTTGTAAATGGAACATGATTTTTTGGTTTGTTCCACTGGAAAATTTCCAGAAAAAGTGGAACTTCTGAAAACGTAGTCCCGTTTTCCCGTTGGAAATTTTCCGATGGAACTGCGTGTTCCATTTACGGGTTTCGCAAAGGCTTACCAGTTCCAGGCTGCTCACGACCATATCATCGGCAAGGAAATATTGCAGCAACTCCCTCAGCTAGCTCGGTGGCTTCCGTCTCCTCCGCTTTCTACGAATGCTCAGTCTGTCATGGTCTGGCTCCGGATTTAGGAACTTAGGAACTCTTCCTGTGGCTTGTACTTCTCGGCTACAGTCATCCTGAAGTGGCTTTTAAATTCATCGATCGTAAGCTTATACAAGCAAAATATTTTCAAAAAAACCTTTATTTCTGGGCGCCTCATATAGGTTGCAACGGCTGCCAGGAAAGGAATGTTATCATCATCTGAATTAACGAGACACTCTTCTTCCAAAGAGAAGTCTAGCATTTTGTTCAACAATAACAGTTGTGCCGCCATTTTGTATTTTGGCGGGAAATACATCGGACGTTGAAGGGAGCCTGGGATGAATGGGACGAGTGTGTCAAATGGAACACGTCTTTCACCGATAAGCATTTCCCAACGAAGTTTCGGGAATTTTCCGGAATCTTTTGGTAAATGGAAAACGCCCAAGATGGACTGTTGCAAGAAGAGTGGAGCAGCATGGTTTGGGCGATATCAGCGGCTTTGACTTACCAGACGAAGAGCTAGATGAAATAATAGGCACCTACATAGTAACTCAAGGTACTGCATACTGTCACTGGGTGAAACTATGTTGGAGGTCACCTTAGGTCTCTTGGATTAAGGACCCAGAGAAGGCCTGATAATCCCTTATCACATGGTCAGTTAGATGAAGATGTCAGTGACCTGGCAATGTCTGGATTAGTCACCGATATGATGCCCAGGGCCCATCAACCACTTACTGTGACAATAATGTTGTTATCGAGCCAGTGGTGTTACATAATGGTGATGCACTTAAGTCATTTGTGCTGGAGAACTTTGACTCATTTAGCCACTCATGTAGCCTCCCACGCAGACGTTGTTAGGCTTGTCACGCGTGGCAAGCCTAAGAACGTCTGTGTGGGAGGCTGACACTCATGTGACATGGGAATAGATTTGTACATGGAGACACTAGGCACTAAAGCTAGTACTTAGGTGTAGATGATGACAGCATACTCACTGTTAACCTGCATAAGTCATTTTCCATGCAAAAATTCCATTTTCTGATTATGGTGATATTATAAGGTTTCGAAGCATAAAAGGCCTAATGCACCCCATGGATCCCATATACATGTACTCCATCATGTGGAAAATTATTGAAAACCCTGAAGCTCACATGAACAGTTCTCCCTGGAGTTATTTATAATGCTCAACAAATGTCACTGATAATAGTAACATGGTTAACTGCATGCAATCTCCTCTCTCTGATTCCTTTTGTGGTGCAGATTTAAATAGACTCAAATGAGCATGCGTGAAATAAGAGTAAAGAGACAGACATTTCTTGAAGTCTACTGAATTAGGTATCACAGGCAGTCCTTTTATTTGAAAAACTGTATGAAATATAGGAAATAAAAAACTTTTAGGTTCTGAGAATACAGTAAAGCCTCAAGTTACTGTCAAAATGTGATACCGGTAATAATTTTGATGTTCTGTTTCTTGCATACAGTACATTTCAGTCTGCCCAGTGAAGCGAAGACAAATATATTGTAAACCATATTTACCCATATTAAAAAAAAAAACATGGAATGTTATAATACTGGTACACACCCCATTTAAGGTTATTCCACTGAAATAGAACCTACACTGAGATTTTTCTCAAACTTTGCCAATTGATTGTTTATATTATAGGACCTTATTATTGGAAATAAAAATGAGGGGTCCCCATGTTCGTTTAGGAGCAACAGCACCTTGTTTATTCCATACAAATCCTTATAATAGCGCCATGATTATAGTCATGATTGCTTGCTAAATTCACGTTTCCGACTATTGTTTTTTCCTCAACACTGAGAATTGGCCCATATTTATTTTACATTACATTTTATTCGATTCAAAACAACTAAAAAAAATGATAGGTCACCGTAGTCGTTTTCGAGAAAATGACGATTTACCTCTTTGGCGAGGTCCAGCCGTAAAGAAAAAGCCGCCATTTTCTAATGCGCGCGCGCTAATCACGCGTAAAATTATGCGCAGTAGGGATGCGCAATGCAATACTGGGGAATGACCTTAAAGGACTTCAACAACCAGGCCTGTAGGCTGGATTTGTGATACAAAGGAAGCATATGGGAGGGGGTTTTGAAGCAGATCAAAGTTCAAAAAGTGTATGGGCTAAATCTCCAAGGGGGTGTCTGAGCATTTCATCTATGGAATGTACATATCTTTTTAATAGTGTGTATGAAATACAGGTAAATACAGTATATTTTACTTACATGAAATCAAGACCCTATTTTCAAAATCAAGGTTTTACTGCAATAAATATGAAATGACAATATATCCATAAGTAAGACTGAAGTTGCAATATCAAACAGTTAAATACCAGTATTTACTTTGAATACAGCCATATCTACTTCTTGACTGGGTTGCACTAAAATGGTGAAAAATATGGGGTATTAATGCTCTTGAGGTGGAGAGTGCTGGCTAATCACTCATGAGCAGCATGCAATCATGGACAAATGCAAAGCATAGACTTGTGCAAACCATAATACCCTGTTCCCCTCCTCCTAAACAATGTTCACTGTATTTCCTGATTGACATGCATTGATGAGGGGGAAGGGGAAGGTCTATTTAAGGTCATTGAGCGAGTGCGAATTTACCAAAATTGAGCGAATTTACCAAATTTTAAAAAATATGTCAACATTTTTTTTTTTTTACCAAAATCGATGTTTACTTTAGTAGTTCATATATGCAAAGAAAGACTACTGGTATACAAAGTGAAAACGAAACAATGGACTATTTTACCGTTGTCTGCTCAGTGACCTGGCCTTTGAATGGCAGCAAGGCTGGAGGTGACCTTGTTTTGATACAGACCTCATTGCTTTTGTTGTGTAAATCAAGTTGTTTTAATGCTAACTAGGTGCATTTACATGGCAAAAGCAGTGAGGTCAGTATCAAACCAAGGTCACCTCCAGCCTCGCTGCCATTCGAACGCTAGGTCACCAAGCAGACAACTGTAAAATAGTCTATTCTCATCAAAGTGTACCAAATACGAATAACCAACACATCAACCTAATGATGGCTATTCATAATCTAAACATTGTGTGTTGGTGATTTTGTTGCTCCTTCTGCTCCAAAAACTAGTTGCATTTTTCCAAAATGGCTGTTGTAAAGTGCAAGATCACACATTTCTTCTTCACTTGGGATTTTGGCAATCAGTGGCCCTCTTGGCAGCACCAGTGTGTTTGTGCAGGTATGGGCACTTGGAAGGTAGCAAATAGATTCTTCAGTATCTGTGGACTGGATATAAACAACGTTATGATGCAGCGAAATAAACAAAATTTTATATATGTATCTTAGTTGTCTAGTAAATTCTTAACATCTCATCTCTGAATTTTTCGGGTATATAATAGAACTTGAACTTTTTTCTTTTACATGTGCAATACAATACAATACAATACTTTATTGACAACTCCCCATGGGGGCTTTTCAGTGACAATGCAATTAAGAAACGTAACAATAATAAGTAAAAAAGACAAAATAAACTCTAAATTAAGACAAGAACTTTTTTAAAAGGTCTAATTTAAGATTGCGTTTAAAACTACTTACACATTGACTTAATTTCAATGTAGGGCTAATAGCGTTCCAAATACTTACAATACGATAATAAAAAGACCTCTGGCCGGTTGCTGATTTACAGAGTGGGATGTTTAATTTTTGTGAATTACGGGTCGCTCGGCCACTAATGCTGCCCTAGAGATAAACTTATTGCTTAAATATTCAGGTGAAAGACCTGTCATACACTTAAAGGCCATAACTGCATCTCTTAAATAGAGGTTTGATTTCACCGGAATCCATTTTAAGCTTTTTAGAGCTGGAGACACATGATCATATTTTCTAATGTTACATACTATACGAGCAGCATAATTTTGAACCCCTTGCAGCCTCTTTATATTTGTGTCAGTAGTGTTTGCCCAAACTGACGAACAATAATATAATTTGCTAAATACCAAGGAATTTACAATCATAATAAGTATGTCTTTCCTAAATGCGTGTTTTACGCGGCCTATTTGTTCCAGCGCAGACATACACGAGGAGACAGTTTTAATGATGTGTTCATTAAAGGTGAGATTTTTGTCAAAATTCACACCAAGGTCTTTAACAGTAGATAGTAAACTTAAATTTTAAATGACAGTGTGACCTTGTTTATGTTACTACTTGTTTTACTGACATCGACACGCTAAAAGTACGGAAATATAACGTAAAATGATAAAACTATTCCTAAAACTGATCATCAAATTAAACAAAAGCGCTTAATACTCTCTATTTTAGCTTAAAAAAAGCACGATAAAGTAATGATATATCGCCAAATGCTAGACAAAACACTCGACACATACTAAAGATCACATAGCCGACAAAATGGCGGGAAGCATTGGCCGCGCTCGCCCCAGGAAGATTGAATGAATTTCTCAAGGATTGCATTGAATATGTTTTTGAGTGGATTCAATAACTTTGTGGAAGGAATGGATTGAAACTCAATTGATATTTTAGCAAATGGATTGAATGAATATTTTTATGATTGGATTGAATAAATAGTTATCGCGATTGAACTGAATAAATATTTCCGTGATTGGATTGAATAAATATTTCCGTGATTGGATTGAATAAATATTTCCGTGATTGGACTGAATGAATATTCACTCTGATTAAATTGAACTGAGAAACATGGTTTGAATTGAATGTTTCTTCAGATTGTTTGAATATGTTTGGAAGATTAAATTAAATTGCATCACGCCAAAATGATTGGATTGAATAAATATTTGACTGGATTGAATTTTGCTACAAACGGCGTGCCATACTGGAACCACACTACGTTCTAATTCTTCTATATTCAGTATCTTTTTATGTTCTTATCTTCTATGTTTTTCAGGTTCGCTTGGTAACGTGAAAGGATTTGCTCAACTTTCCTATTGGCCTTTTCTTTAGAGTAATGTTCCTTTTTCACTCAATAATATCCCAGTTAGAGTTTTATGTTTTATTTAAAAGCAGGTGTCTGTTGATAACATGCTACAAATGATTGACAGCAGCTTCCTGTTTATATGCAGCTCCCACACAGTTCAAACAGTCAGGTAATTAGCATCAGTTTCCAGATACTTTTCTTTTCTGAGAAAACTAAGTTCATTTTAAAACTAATTTAATTAACAACTCAAGGAAAATGTTTCCTTATTTGTTTTGTTAACACCAACCGTGTAAACTCTTGTCTTTTTAAGTAATATCACACTCCCTTTCAATTCAACTGCCTTAATTCAAGAGACCGATGTAGGATCGTCAGCCGGTGAACACACGCCATGTTGGATAGAACTGTGCTATCACGTGATAACAATTTAGGCCACACTGCGAGCAGAGGAACGGATAATGCAGCCGCGAAATTGTATTGATAATACAGAGCCTAGCACCTGGTTGGTATCAGCCTCTGTAGCTGGCTGGATTCTGCGCGCACGTGCCTTGTTTCGGCGGCGGAGGCTAAAAACAAACATAACTTCCAAGACCCTTTTAAAACATGCTTACCTCAAAAAGCAGCCAAACAATTAACACACCACTGAAAATGCTCCCTGAACAGTTTTTATGAATAGTCAGAAAGTTTCCTCGCTATAGATGGAAGATAAAGTTTGAAATGAGCGCTGGCACTTTGTATCCACACCGGACCCTCCCACCTGCTAAAACGGGTTAAGTGTTGATCAGTACGTAGTCCCAATAAAATATGCGTGAAAGGCCCGGCATACTTGTGTACTTTTTTTGTGGTCATTCATGCGCCCGAATGACCGTAAACAAACCCAGCAAACTTCGCCATTATAACTTTGAGAATGTGTTTCTGAGCTTTTCCCCGAATTCATGAGAGTTTTCCTTCGTGGATTTTCAAATTTACCTGTGAAAACTGATACCTTAAAGATTGAAATGGATTTTAAAGTATTCTCCGATTTGGACTCAGCTTCGTGGGATTAGCTAATACGTATTTTAACAGAAGCTCAATGACTAGAACTTCTAGATGTTCGATAAATTGTCGAATTAAGAGACAGTAGAGACATCCAATAGAGACGGTCTAAGTTCAGTATTTTCCGGGAAGCTTCATTTGTGGCAAAGAGACGGATATGATCACCGTCCATCAAAACTTAATGGTTTTTTCAGGACTGTTGACTCTGAGGGTCCACTGTGTCATTGCTGACTGTTGTAATTCTTAACATGGTAAAAAACGCATTAAGTACAAAGTTGGTGTTTGAGCGTTGCCTGCGTGGAAGCAAAATGAGCGCTGGAGGATCCAGCAGCCTTCGAGGAGGAAGGGTCTGCATGACGCTATTGTTTTCTTCGTTTTTTCGTCCACCAGACGGACGTAAAAATATTGTTTTAATGAATTATTCAATCCATCCTTCTGATTGGCCAGCGACCTGTCATTCAAGAGAATGAAGGTCTTCTCGCATTCACATTCCTTTTTGGCAAAAGTGTCTTAAGCTCTTTTGGCAGCGAGGCCCAATCGGTTATTGCTTTATAATACGTTTTGTTTCTGCCTCATTCCATTCTTGGCTTGCTAATTTGGGGCATGCAACCATTTCGGGCATTGTAACCGTGTTGTTGGCTCATGGTGGATCCGAAGACATCGAAGTTTTCGGGGATCTCTCCTTCATCATGAATTTGACTTTCTGCAATTTGGCTCAGAAGTTAGTTTGTTTGGAAGACATCGAAGGAGGCAAATTTGGCGTTGTCTGTGCATCGGCGGAAAGTGCCACAGACAACCGATTTCTACAATCACTAAAGAAGAACACTACTTTCAGTAGCACTTTGGTGGCTTGTGTTGTAGATGAGTCCCATACAGTTGAAACATGAACAAGCATTGTAGGCCAACTGCGAGAATCGTTGTTAGAAGCAATGAGAAACGAGAAACTGCAAGGGACCGCATACGATAAACGCTGCCAATGTAGGATCTACAGAGAGATCTCATCAACAAAAAAAAACACACTGAAAAATTTAAAGACATAAACTTAGCTCGGAGCATATCACTGTTTAAAAGTATTTGCACAAGCTTTTGCCACACAGTTGCCATGTGTTACTTTTAGATTTACCTCACAAACTCTACAAACATTGTTACAATTGCTTTCTTTTTTGGGCCGGCCTCTTCTCGCTTTTCCATGGCCGAAGGGGAGGGAAAGAGGAAAGACGAGCGCGCGAAGCCCGCGAGGGTTCGAACCTTGCTGGATCAGTCCCTCGCGCATTTTGATTTCTCGTCCCTGCTACCGCCTATCACGCAGGTTAGCTTTTCCAACCTCCGAAAGTCTTCAAATTAATTCATTTTCTCGCCGGCGCAAAACAACAAAACCAAGAAATACGAAAACCCGTTGGCGTCTACAGACTTAATCACGAAAAAATACTTCAAGGCAGTGAGCGTGCAAGTGACTGACAGAAGCTTCCCATTCAGGCTTCTTAAGGGGGTGAATCCGCCAATCTGTGCCATTGTTTTACCAAATCAATCAATCCGCCGAAATCAAGAACCGCATTGTTTGCAAAACAAATAGGCATCAACACTGCTTCGGAACTTTTTCGGAAGTTTTTGAGACAACTTCGGAAAATCCAGAGCTGTCTTGGAAAGGTTCAAAGGTCTTTGGAATATTTAGGAAATCATTCAACTTTAGCCTAAAACCCTGGTCAAACGGCTCATGATAGTCGATGATAGTTAAAGCGTGCGCTTCTGTTCAGTTGACCACCAACTATCATACACTATCATTGACTATCATCAACTATCATTCAGTTTGAGCTTGTTCAATTTTTTTTATTCACTTGTTT
>JAHPZR010024180.1:0-2500 GCA_019787425.1 Platygyra sinensis | reverse complement strand
GTGAATGTATCAGAAAGATCACATATTTAAACCGCGGATACAAATATGAAGACATTATTGATCGTCGCAGTTATGCACAGTACTTAAGCAGCTGTGAAATTATAGCTTGCAAGAACTAATTAAATTCAGGCTTTAACGGGATTCGAGCCCATGGCTTACGTGGTCTACCAACTGACTCACTACGGTGATGAACTGAGCTATCAAGCCATCTGGGACCTGGTCACGTTGTGAGTTGTCAATACACCCGTAAGTGGAAAAGATACAAGTGAATATATGAAAGATCATATATGACTTGTAACACTCATGGTTCAGAAATAGTTTTCACACAAATATAGATTGAGCTCAACAGAGAACAAAACTAGAAAGTTTTCTCTGCTAGTTTCTAAACCATTACATAAGCCTCGAAAGGCTGATACATTTCAGCATTACCACCGTTTTCGTTGGTACGCGCGTTGGGATGCGCGCGGACCCATGATATGGGACAATTTTCTATTTTTAGAACAAATTGCGCCATCCTGATGTCATATATCCGCGCTGATCCACGCACGTGTCTTGGGCTCTCGCGTGGATGTTGTCACGTTGTGTGATGCAATAGTGAGAGTTGCGAGATTCTCTTGCCGATTTTTCACAGCGATGGCAGGGAATGATAAGGCAGAGAAGAACCAGGGCTCTTCTATGTACTTTTATGCTCTGACTTAATGGAAAAGGAGTGTTTTTCAGGGTCGCGAATTTCTTTAATTTCGCGCTGTGAATGAATAAAATCCGCTCGCCAGCTAGTTATTCCCGTAAACTTTTGTGTTTGTTTTGTAGAGAAAAGTTATTGAAATAAATGCTATTTACACGGTTTATCAACGGTCGATGACGGTCAAACAATTCTCATGAATGAAAATTACAAAAGTCGAATTTACGAAATAACTACGATTCATGCCAAATGAATTGTCAAAATGAAGATTAAAAAACCGTTCTGTAAAGTTTCTTTGAATCAAATACAAAGCGTTTGAGATAAATAAATAATCATTTACAAGATTTAAGACGATCGAAATATAACTTCTAATATAAAAAAAATTACAAGTGGAAGTTTTATAATGAATACAAAATGATTGTTAACTCAGTGTTCAAAGAAAAGCTTAAAACCGTGCTGCAAAGTTTCTTAAGGCATAGTGTATATTGAATGCTATCCAAAGCAGTTTTAAAATGAATGCTTTTTACAAGTTTCAGGTTGATTGATCCTGTTGGCTCAGTTATGAAGTATCATCAGTTACTGCGATGTTTAAAAATCATTTATCTCCTAGTAAAGAGAGTCTTAAGTCCGACACGATAATTTCTACTAAAAATGAAACAGATACAAGGATTCATGGGACAATTTACGCGACCCATAAAGACGGAAAAAATGACAAAGTATCGGAAGCTACAAGACTCTAAGTCCCATGCAAAGAACAAGAGAAACCAGACGATAGAGAAGGGCAGTAAGCATACTGCAAACCCTAACACAATAGCAATATGGCCAGTTTATTGGCGTTGTTGTCCAGCGTTGACCGATTGCTCGCCTGTAATCTTCTGTGACTTGAGCTTGATATAGATGATAATGTTAAGTATGACTATCAACACCAACGGGATTAAATTAAATGTCATCAAAATTGACACGATGTAATGTACAAAGTATGAGGATTCTCCAAAGACTTCTTTCCAACTCAGCTCACACACCAACCCTCCTAGCTATTCATCAGTTTGGCGGCGTAGAGATATGGGGACTGGGGCCCGTTTCCAGAAGCTCCCGGTAATTACCGGGCCCGTTAAGCTGTTTTGTTTTCTATTCTAGAGGGAGTTTCAAAAGGTTTGAAAACTGTACAGTAAAGTTATCAGCTGAAGAAACAAAATCGACTTCATCAGAGGTCAGAGCAAGCCCTACTTTTCTAGAGACTTTGATTTCAAAATCTGATTCCGGGCCCGGTAAGTTACCGGGTCTTTCGAGAAACGGGCCCCTGGACAGCCATCGCGATGATCCAAGTGGCGAGAATAAAGAAAGAGCGCAGCTTTGAACTGATGAGTGGAGAACGGAGGGGATATACCACAGCTCCAAAACGATCCACTGCTATCAGAACCAGGCTCTGAATAGATACAGCAGTGGATAAATCTGTTGAGAAGGGAACCAACTTACATAAGGCCTCGCCAAGAGGACCACTGATCAGCCAGGAGTTTATGTAGAGCTGTTCAATCTCCCGAAGAATCCAGAAAATTGGTAACAGCAGATCGGACATGGCCATGTTGGCTATTAAAAAGTTGATGGGTTTTCTCATGGTTTTCGTCTTGTAGACAATTATTCCAATGACGGTGTTCCCAGCCAGCGAAGCAAGAATAATCACTGAGGGAGAAAACAAAGGTTTGCCGATTTTTTCTGCTGTAGGATTCCAGTAACACCTCGATCGATCAATGACTAAATTTTCTCCCGCGCGCTAGCTAAAAAACCGAAATTTACGAGCACTTATTTACTCCAAATTGC
>JAHPZR010024179.1:0-12641 GCA_019787425.1 Platygyra sinensis | reverse complement strand
ACAGATCAGGGGCACCCAACGACAATTTTCGGAAATATATCTGTTCGGAAGACGATTTGAGATCTAGAATTTTCGGAACATTTTTTGTAAAATTTCTTGCTTGCCTGCTTCTCCTAAGATTTTCGAACATCTAAAATATGGTATAATTGCCTATTTTTAACGGATTTTTACCCTAAAAAGGTCACCTATAATTTTCGGGAGCCTTTTTTCTGGCTGAAATTTTCGAAAAGGTAAGTTTTGATCCCTATAATTTTCGGATCACTAGACTTTCAGCTAGGAAATCCGAACAGATGAAAAATTTTTAGGGGATAAAAATATGCCTATATCTACCGTTTAAATACCAAAATACTTTCAACAATGCTATGTTTTAGTGGTTTTGAACTATATTCTCGTTGGGTGCCCCTGACAGATAAATTTTAAATTCAAAAATACCACTCTACGGACCGGGAGCTAAAGAAATTGATTGACATAAAACGACAAGAATATGCTAATATTAGAGATAAAGTTTCTCGCTGCCAACGTTTTCATTTAAGTCTGGCTTTAGATCACGGATCAACGGAGACTCTTTAATCATGTTTTACAATGCTTGTCTGATCGACCAGTTGCTAATATTTCAAAATGATCCCACTTAATTCTATGGTTGGTTAAGAAAACATGATCAACAATTGCAGATTCGTGACAATTTGTAGTTAGGGCTTGAAAATGTTCTGTTTTTCTGTCACGTAATCGGCGTTTCGTTTTCCCTATGTATAAATTATTGCAATCCCAGCAGTTTGCTTTGTACGCTATTTTTGACCTGAAGGAAGGAGCTAGTTTATTATGGTATTTTTTTTTTAATTGATTCACAGCTCAGTGACTACTTAAAATATAACGAATCTTGTTCTTAAAATAGCCATACACCTAACAGAAAGATTAATTTATATATTATTGCTTTTCGACGTAATTGACCGTTGAGACTCTTTTAGGCGAACACCGCGGCCCCAGGTAACTACGTCAAACGGCAAAAATGAAACTTTTGCCGCCTGTCTTCAGCTGTCTGTTCAGTAGATTGAAAATAGTTATATTTGCAGTGAATAGTAGAAGACATTTTCTATAGTTGTGTGATTTAATTGGGGATTACAAAAAGAATAGAAAATAAGAGGTAATCTTTGGCGTTTGCCGTCTGCCGTAAACGTCGTATTAATTTGTCAATTCTGTCAATTCTGGAGATGAATTTTGTTGCATACGAAACGTCAAGTTGAATATACCATGCGAAACTTATTTGTTATGTTTTTAAATGCTGTTTGTTTTCTCTTTCTCCTTAAATTTATGTCGTATAAATTATTTTATTCAGGGCTTGGAGTAAGATGAACAAATCCATAAAACTGAGAATGCCAAACATCTTCGTGTCCTTCACAAGGACCGTGGGTTGGGGGAGGGGGGGAGAGGGCCACAGTCCTACCACGTTTGCCTGGGTTAATTTTTTTTTTTTTTTGGGGGGGGGGGGGGGGCGGTGCTCCTGATGACATGGATATGAGTAGTTAACAATTTTTCGCCGAAGTGGAGGTGAATAGTGGTGGAATATCCACCACTTTCATCGACACTGAGGTGAATAATTGTTTTAGTATATACCACAAAAGCTGAGTAACTAAATGCCCAAAGAGTAACTTTATTTGCGAAAATGTACCGAAAAAAGCCATTTTGTTTTCCTTCAGCTGCTCGGAAGTGACTAGTACTTGGCTTATCAGCTCCGAGCTACAATAGCTAATCAGCTTGCGCGAAAAGTACTGTTCACTTGTGTGGCATATACTAAAGCATTTTACATTTGTCTACTCAGTGACCTGGCCTTTTAATGGCAACGAGGCTGGGGGTGACCTTTATTTGATACAGACCTTTACTGCTCAAGTTGTTCTAATGCTGACTAGGGCATTTACATGACAAAAGCAGCGAGGTCTTTATCAAAGCCTTGTCACCTTACGCCTCGCTGCCATTCAAAGGCCAGGTCGCCAATCAGCGAATGCTTGTTTGACTTGGCCATATTTTTTAGACCTTCCGTTGAGGCAAGGTATCGTATTTTTCAAGCCTAAATCGTATTTTTTAAGTCTCTTCACTTAAGGAAGAACGAGAATTTGTTTCCTCTTCGTCATTTTTAAGGTAATTTCCCTAAAATAAAACTGAAAATAGATTTTCGTTCAAACTTTGCCCACTGAATATTTATCATATGATGAAAACTTCAATTTTGAAATAAAAAGGGGGGTGCCCATACTCATTAAGGAGCACTGGGGCATTAAAAATGACCCATTTTGGCATCATTTAATGCTTATTAGAAGAACGTATTCCCAGTAATAATTGTAAACTTTTGTGACTGACCGAGACTCATGAGAACACGAATTAAACTGGAGTCAATACATTGCGTCGGACGCAAATAAACTTTTTAAAAGTTTACTGCGCCTTTCAAGAACACGCGGACTCTAAAATTCGAGGCTCAACCGACAAATGGGTTTTCCAATCAAATGTTCGGCGGCTCTTCCTAGCTTCCGACTACTGCCGAGCACTGTTTCGTTATCTGAACTGTGGTAAACGATTTGATTACCCCACGCCCGACAGTAGCTGGAAGCTGGGAGGAGTCGCCGAACATTTGATTGACGGCAGCGAAAAACGCATTTGTCGGTAGAGTTTTGAATGTTAGAGTCCGCATGTTATTGAAAGGCGCAGTAATTTAGACAGAAAGCTGAATTCTTGATTAAAATTTCAACCAAATTTCTTGACATGGTTACCGCATGGCAAAATAGAAAAGGCCAGAGTTTACCTGCTATTTTCGTTATTTATTCAACTTTCAGCAATAGAAATCAGATTAGTCTTTCCTCGAGCAAAGTTCATGATAAGTTGATGACAATGACTGAAAAAAAGTCGGGGTGCCCGTGCTCGTTGGTGAGCTATAGCCATTTCCCAACTGACAGAGCTCAATATCAAGGCTTATTATTCAACAAATTGTAACACTATCCAAATATGGTCATGATGCTCTCGATATCTGTCATCGTAGGTAACAGATATCCGGCGATATACGTAGCTTCGTACGTGGGAAGAAAAAGTGAAGGGAAAAAATGTCGACAGAAAGGTTTAAAAATGTTACGAGCTTGGAAATCAATTTTGTTATCAATTTGTTGAATAATAAAACAATTATCCTGCTCAATCTCGCGGAATATCGTCTGATTTTAGCCGACTCGGCCTACGGCCTCGTCGGCTAAGTATCAGACGATATTCCGCGCGATTTCGCAGGATAATTGTTAAAAATCCGCCATGTTTTCAATGTGCGCGTGCACGAGGGCGCGCTAAATGACGCCATAAATTATGCGCAGAAAGGATGCGCACTGCAAATGTGACGAATGACCTTAATAGGGAGCTTAAGCAAACCACGACGGCGACGCGAACACAAACGTCACCAAACCAAAGTTTAATGAGCAAAAACACTGGCTGTGCAAGTGCGTTTTGAATCTTTGTGCATTCCTTACCCGTCATTTGCAAAACAACGTTTATTATACATTGAACTCTTTAACTCTTTTCTGATAGGCCGAAAGCATACAGTGAATTTTCGAAGTCAACGCCCGTGACGTCATAACTACAGATTATACAAATATCATGTCAAGGACACTCAAGGTCACGGGTTATCATGTCATGTATGCAAGCAAAGCATGGGTGATCATGTCAACTTCGCGCCATTCGTGCTGCTTGCCGTCAGTGAAGAAGCAGAGACATGACTTCCAAGTTTTTTCGTTCAGTGTATAATAAAACAATTATTAGATTCGGTTTTCTGATATCCAGGGCCGGGTTGTTCAAAGCCCGATTAAGCTAACCCAGGGTTAGCGAGAATTTTGATTACAGTTTTGAAATTTTTTGGTGAGTTGTTCTGTTTATATTGCTTGCCCTTCAGTTTTGAGCTGCAGTAATCTCAACCTACACCAAACATTAGAGGTGAAAAACATTTCTTAATAAGAAAACGTAATGCTTCAGTTAACATTTAACCCTGGATTAAGGTTAACCGGCTTTCGAACAACCCGGCCCTGAATAATCAAGGTCGAGGTAGCAGGATATCACAAAAACCTCATCCGATAATTGTTTAGAAATGACCAAGTTCTACGAATTGTGGAGAAAGTGAATTGCAGTGCCAAAGTTTTCGTATCTTGTTTTGGAATTGCATGCTGTCGTTACATGTTTAGCTTGAGCAAGTTCTTAGGCCACTGAACAGATTTACACAGTTGCGAGATTCTAAGGTATAATATCAATACAGTTTTTACAAGAAGCGTTACCGTCGTCATTGCAAAATCTCCGTTATAATCTTCGACGAAGCATCTTACGGTTTAGGCAATCATACAATTTTACCGAGGTACAAACGAAAGCGAAACATTTAGACCAGTTGGTGTTAGACGGAGACATAACGAGAAAGCCACTGAGGTATAATAGTATAATTTAATTTTAAATTGATATCAGCAGCCGTACGCCTCTTGAGAAAAGCAATAAGTCAAGTGCTCGACTTGCGATCTTCACCCAAATCGACAACACATTAGTACAGGTGGAAAATTTAATTACAGCTATGTACACGGCTAGTTCCCTTACAAAAATAATCCCTGCTAATTTACTCACTCATTTTTGCCCTGATATCAACATGCAAGTGGTCCTAGATGGTTCACTTACAATTTTCATAGTATATTAAAGTTGGGAAAAAATCATCAGTTTAAAAAGAAATTTTCCCCAACTGACCAGTCATGTTAATGGCGTGACAAAATGTCCCCCTTGGAAAGTCACGTTACGCTTATTAAATTTCACTGGCGTATTCTAGGCTTTATGAACGCCGACTAATTTCCATCTGTCGCTTCTAGCAGAGGTGGAAATACCTGCCTCCAAAGGCTCGCAGCTGGTAAAGTGCCAACAAAATATATTTACTTTCGTATTGATATCAACAACTTCAGGCTTCGACTTCAATGATCAACCATCACGCGAGGACCCACAGCAAAAGCCTGATCAGCTGCGTTAATCTCCTAACACACGTCTGGGTCTTGTTACTTACACGAGAAAAGGGATGCTGCACAAAGTTTGTGCTGAATGGGTAAAGATGATAAACTATTTACACGTAACATTTTAACAATGAATCCCCCATCGATCTTCTTTGTGCACGATTACTATTAGGACTGCTCAACAGTACTCCAATGCACGTATTTACTACCCCTCCCCCTGGCCAAAAGTTAAAAACGCAGCCCCCTCCACTACCCCAGTGGCAATATAACAGGCCTTCCGTAGAATCAGGATGGGTCTTTCATTAGCCGAAGCAAGTACAAGCAAATAACAAAAAATACGATAAATGATAAGATGAAGCGCAAGCACAAACGGGCACGCAATAGGAGAATGTAACCGCCAGTGAAAAAGGGACGCTAGCCCCAAAACAAGCAAAATCACCCACACCTTCCGCCATTTTGGAAAACTGTTTAGAGGCGAGGTAATCTGGATCCAGTGTTTTCATTGGCCAAAAGGCAAACATACCTACGTGTGGTATTTCGTTTTCACTTGTGGCACTTCATGCCAATGAAACAAACGAAACAAACAATTGTTTCAGGCCTGAATTTTTTTCAAGCTTTAATTTCACGACTGCTTAAGTTGTGTGCACAAAGGCAATGATCTGTCATATCTACATATCATTCTCCGCAATGTATGTACTTTGATGAAATCACTTGTATATTAAACGTAACATAGTTAAAAATCCCAACTGGCTGGAGGCAGAGCAGTCGTTTATTTACAAAGCGTGACCGAGGATTTAAACGCCGGACTACCGAGAAAAAAATCCCGCTGGTGGCAGATTTGTGGCTGCGCTTGTGAAAGTGCTTACGTCAAGGCTGTTTTTACGATAAATGAGAATTATTCTGTTTGCCCTTGTGCTTGCGTCGCAAGTAAAAACCTGGCTGAACAATCGAGAGGAAACTTTACACGCAACTGTTGATCGCTCTTACGTTTGATGGTTCAAAATTAACTATCTGCGAAAAATTGAAAAGGAAAACACACACACAATACGGATTGCCACTCATTTGTATTTTCATCAGGCCAATCAGAAGGCCAAACTAAGACCGCTCGTGCAGCTTTTCCCGCCCTTACCACTGAGTGTAGCGTCGCGTTCCAGTGGGAAGTGTACTGAATTAGTTATTCTAAGGCCATGATCATCTAACGTCGAACTCCTCACAAGCAAACCCAACGCAAGTGAGAAAAAGCTATCGTGTTTTTTTTGTTTGCTTAACGTTCCGGCTCATGTGAACTTCAAGGTTTGACCATGACCTTACATAAAAAAAAATTAGACCAAAACGTTTCAGATAACCAAAATTCCGTTGGTGATTTCAGAAGCTCAAGTTTCGTGAAAAGGCAAGGATAAATGCTTTCTGCATGGAGAAGGAAAAGAATCAAACTCCAGGTGTTCCAGTTGATCATAGACAAGTATATCGACTAAATGGAAGAAACTAGTCGCCATGTTGGTGTGCTTCCAAGGGACACCAACATGGCGGTTGGAAAATTGCGTAAACATCTGGAACTTACTTTGGCTATCTAGGCCACTGGTTATCTGAACTGATCAAGCAAACATTTAAATAAGCACTTTTCCTAATACTTCTTAAAACTTCCAAAAATTCGGAAGATAAGTATTTTTCGACAAACACGTTCTTAGCTTTATGTCACGGACTGCATCAACTCTGAAATTTAAAATTTGCCTGTTTCTAGAGGAAGCAAGATATTGAGCTGAAAAGTTGTTAACAGATATAAAGTTATCCCCTCTCATGTCTGTTGAAGATAATAACTTTGGTGGGTCTTAGGTTTTGGATTTTAGAAAATCATGGATAAAGCTACTCTCAGCTGAATTTTAGAAGTTTAATCGAAAACCATTATTTACTCTACTGTTCTAGCTTTTGTTGTAAACTTTCTCGGCCTGCATTTTCAATACAGTTCAAAGACAATAAAGTAATGCATAAATTTTCTTTATGATTTTGTTTCATTTTATCCCATTACGTGCAAATGTGACGAATGACCTTAATAGGGAGCTTAAGCAAACCACGACGGCGACGCGAACACAAACGTCACCAAACCAAAGTTTAATGAGCAAAAACACTGGCTGTGCAAGTGCGTTTTGAATCTTTGTGCATTCCTTAACCGTCATTTGCAAAACAACGTTTATTATACATTGGACTCTTTAACTCTTTTCTGATTGGCCGAAAGCATACAGTGAATTTTCGAAGTCAACGCCCGTGACGTCATAACTACAGATTATACAAATATCATGTCAAGGACACTCAAGGTCACGGGTTATCATGTCATGTATGCAAGCAAAGCATGGGTGATCATATCAACTTCGCGCCATTCGTGCTGCTTGCCGTCAGTGAAGAAGCAGAGACATGACTTCCAAGTTTTTTCGTTCAGTGTATAATAAAACAATTATTAGATTCGGTTTTGTGATATCCAGAATAATCAAGGTCGAGGTAGCAGGATATCACAAAAACCTCATCCGATAATAGACCTCTTTAGCTTGGGCGGTTTGTTTTCCCATTGTGGAACACGTGGTATTCTCTGGAGAATTTTTCTTTTGTCCATCTTAAAATTATTCATTCATATACACGCGACTATTTGAAAATTTGAAAGAAAGAATTCTCAAGAGTATCATCACGTGGTCTACAATGAGAAAACAAACCGCCCAAGCTAAGGAAGTCTATTGTTTAGAAATGACCAGGTTCTACGAATTGTGGAGAAAGTGAATTGCAGTGCCAAAGTTTTCGTATCTTGTTTTGGAATTGCATGCTGTCGTTACATGTTTAGCTTGAGCAAGTTCTTAGGCCACTGAACAGATTTACACAGTTGCGAAATTCGAGGGTATAATATCAATGCAACTTTTACAAGAGGCGTTACCGTCGTCATTGCAAAATCTCCCTTATAATCTTCGACGAAGCATCTTACGGTTTAGGCAATCATACAATTTTACCGAGGTACAAACGAAAGCGAAACATTTAGACCAGTTGGTGTTAGACGGAGACATAACGAGAAAGCCACTGAGGTATAATAGTATAATTTAATTTTAAATTGATATCAGCAGCCGTACGCCTCTTGAGAAAAGCAATAAGTCAAGTGCTCGACTTTGAACTGTATTGAAAATGCAGGCCGAGAAAGTTTACAACAAAAGCTAGAACAGTAGAGTAAATAATGGTTTTCGATTAAACTTCTAAAATTCAGCTGAGAGTAGCTTTATCCATGATTTTCTAAAATCCAAAACCTAAGACCCACCAAAGTTATTATCTTCAACAGACATGAGAGGGGATAACTTTATATCTGTTAACAACTTTTCAGCTCAATATCTTGCTTCCTCTAGAAACAGGCAAATTTTAAATTTCAGAGTTGATGCAGTCCGTGACATAAAGCTAAGAACGTGTTTGTCGAAAAATACTTATCTTCCGAATTTTTGGAAGTTTTAAGAAGTATTAGGAAAAGTGCTTATTTAAATGTTTGCTTGATCAGTTCAGATAACCAGTGGCCTAGATAGCCAAAGTAAGTTCCAGATGTTTACGCAATTTTCCAACCGCCATGTTGGTGTCCCTTGGAAGCACACCAACATGGCGACTAGTTTCTTCCATTTAGTCGATATACTTGTCTATGATCAACTGGAACACCTGGAGTTTGATTCTTTTCCTTCTCCATGCAGAAAGCATTTATCCTTGCCTTTTCACGAAACTTGAGCTTCTGAAATCACCAACGGAATTTTGGTTATCTGAAACGTTTTGGTCTAATTTTTTTTTATGTAAGGTCATGGTCAAACCTTGAAGTTCACATGAGCCGGAACGTTAAGCAAACAAAAAAACACGATAGCTTTTTCTCACTTGCGTTGGGTTTGCTTGTGAGGAGTTCGACGTTAGATGATCATGGCCTTAGAATAACTAATTCAGTACACTTCCCACTGGAACGCGACGCTACACTCAGTGGTAAGGGCGGGAAAAGCTGCACGAGCGGTCTTAGTTTGCCTTCTGATTGGCTGAAAATACAAATGAGTGCAAATCGTATTGTGTGTGTGTTTTCCTTTTCAATTTTTCGAAGTAGTTAATTTTGACTTCAAACGTAAGAGCGATCAACAGTTGCGTGTAAAGTTTCCTCTCGATTGTTCAGCCAGGTTTTTACTTGCGACGCAAGCACAAGGGCAAACAGAATAATTCTCATTTATCGTAAAAACAGCCTTGACGTAAGCACTTTCACAAGCGCAGCCACAAATCTGCCACCAGCGGGATTTTTTTCTCGGTAGTCCGGCGTTTAAATCCTCGGTCACGCTTTGTAAATAAACGACTGCTCTGCCTCCAGCCAGTTGGGATTTTTAACTATGTTACGTTTAATATACAAGTGATTTCATCAAAGTACATACATTGCGGAGAATGATATGTAGATATGACAGATCATTGCCTTTGTGCACACAACTTAAGCAGTCGTGAAATTAAAGCTTGAAAAAAATTCAGGCCTGAAACAATTGTTTGTTTCGTTTGTTTCATTGGCATGAAGTGCCACAAGTGAAAACGAAATACCACACGTAGGTATGTTTGCCTTTTGGCCAATGAAAACACTGGATCCAGATTACCTCGCCTCTAAACAGTTTTCCAAAATGGCGGAAGGTGTGGGTGATTTTGCTTGTTTTGCGTCTAGTTTCTTTTTCACTTGGGTCATCTCTATTGCTTGCGTTTGTGCTTGCGCTTCATTTTATCATTTATTATTTTTTTATTTGCTTGAACTTGCTTCGCTAATGAAAACCAGCCTTAATCTACGGAAGGCCTGTTATATTGCCACTGGGGTAGTGGAGGGGGCTGGTTTTTAACTTTTGGCAGGGGGAGGGGTAGTAAATACGTGCATTGGAGTACTGTTGAGCAGTCCTAATAGTAAATCGTGCACAAAGAAGATCGATGGGGGATTCATTGTTAAAATGTTACGTGTAAATAGTTTATCATCTTTACCCATTCAGCACAAACTTTGTGCAGCATCCCTTTTCTCGTGTAAGTAACAAGACCCAGACGTGTGTTAGGAGATTAACGCAGCTGATCAGGCTTTTGCTGTGGGTCCTCGCGTGATGGTTGATCATTGAAGTCGAAGCCTGAAGTTGTTGATATCAATACGAAAGTAAATATATTTTGTTGGCACTTTACCAGCTGCGAGCCTTGGAGGCAGGTATTTCCACCTCTGCTAGAAGCGACAGATGGAAATTAGTCGGCGTTCATAAAGCCTAGAATACGCCAGTGAAATTTAATAAGCGTAACGTGACTTTCCAAGGGGGACATTTTGTCACGCCATTAACATGACTGGTCAGTTGGGGAAAATTTCTTTTTAAACTGATGATTTTTTCCCAACTTTAATATACTATGAAAATTGTAAGTGAACCATCTAGGACCACTTGCATGTTGATATCAGGGCAAAAATGAGTGAGTAAATTAGCAGGGATTATTTTTGTAAGGGAACTAGCCGTGTACATAGCTGTAATTAAATTTTCCACCTGTACTAATGTGTTGTCGATTTGGGTGAAGATCGCAAGTCGAGCACTTGACTTATTGCTTTTCTCAAGAGGCGTACGGCTGCTGATATCAATTTAAAATTAAATTATACTATTATACCTCAGTGGCTTTCTCGTTATGTCTCCGTCTAACACCAACTGGTCTAAATGTTTCGCTTTCGTTTGTACCTCGGTAAAATTGTATGATTGCCTAAACCGTAAGATGCTTCGTCGAAGATTATAACGGAGATTTTGCAATGACGACGGTAACGCTTCTTGTAAAAACTGTATTGATATTATACCTTAGAATCTCGCAACTGTGTAAATCTGTTCAGTGGCCTAAGAACTTGCTCAAGCTAAACATGTAACGACAGCATGCAATTCCAAAACAAGATACGAAAACTTTGGCACTGCAATTCACTTTCTCCACAATTCGTAGAACTTGGTCATTTCTAAACAATTATCGGATGAGGTTTTTGTGATATCCTGCTACCTCGACCTTGATTATTCAGGGCCGGGTTGTTCGAAAGCCGGTTAACCTTAATCCAGGGTTAAATGTTAACTGAAGCATTACGTTTTCTTATTAAGAAATGTTTTTCACCTCTAATGTTTGGTGTAGGTTGAGATTACTGCAGCTCAAAACTGAAGGGCAAGCAATATAAACAGAACAACTCACCAAAAAATTTCAAAACTGTAATCAAAATTCTCGCTAACCCTGGGTTAGCTTAATCGGGCTTTGAACAACCCGGCCCTGGATATCAGAAAACCGAATCTAATAATTGTTTTATTATACACTGAACGAAAAAACTTGGAAGTCATGTCTCTGCTTCTTCACTGACGGCAAGCAGCACGAATGGCGCGAAGTTGACATGATCACCCATGCTTTGCTTGCATACATGACATGATAACCCGTGACCTTGAGTGTCCTTGACATGATATTTGTATAATCTGTAGTTATGACGTCACGGGCGTTGACTTCGAAAATTCACTGTATGCTTTCGGCCTATCAGAAAAGAGTTAAAGAGTTCAATGTATAATAAACGTTGTTTTGCAAATGACGGGTAAGGAATGCACAAAGATTCAAAACGCACTTGCACAGCCAGTGTTTTTGCTCATTAAACTTTGGTTTGGTGACGTTTGTGTTCGCGTCGCCGTCGTGGTTTGCTTAAGCTCCCTATTAAGGTCATTCGTCACATTTGCAGTGCGCATCCTTTCTGCGCATAATTTATGGCGTCATTTAGCGCGCCCTCGTGCACGCGCACATTGAAAACATGGCGGATTTTTAACAATTATCCTGCGAAATCGCGCGGAATATCGTCTGATACTTAGCCGACGAGGCCGTAGGCCGAGTCGGCTAAAATCAGACGATATTCCGCGAGATTGAGCAGGATAATTGTTTTATTATTCAACAAATTGATAACAAAATTGATTTCCAAGCTCGTAACATTTTTAAACCTTTCTGTCGACATTTTTTCCCTTCACTTTTTCTTCCCACGTACGAAGCTACGTATATCGCCGGATATCTGTTACCTACGATGACAGATATCGAGAGCATCATGACCATATTTGGATAGTGTTACAATTTGTTGAATAATAAGCCTTGATATTGAGCTCTGTCAGTTGGGAAATGGCTATAGCTCACCAACGAGCACGGGCACCCCGACTTTTTTTCAGTCATTGTCATCAACTTATCATGAACTTTGCTCGAGGAAAGACTAATCTGATTTCTATTGCTGAAAGTTGAATAAATAACGAAAATAGCAGGTAAACTCTGGCCTTTTCTATTTTGCCATGCGGTAACCATGTCAAGAAATTTGGTTGAAATTTTAATCAAGAATTCAGCTTTCTGTCTAAATTACTGCGCCTTTCAATAACATGCGGACTCTAACATTCAAAACTCTACCGACAAATGCGTTTTTCGCTGCCGTCAATCAAATGTTCGGCGACTCCTCCCAGCTTCCAGCTACTGTCGGGCGTGGGGTAATCAAATCGTTTACCACAGTTCAGATAACGAAACAGTGCTCGGCAGTAGTCGGAAGCTAGGAAGAGCCGCCGAACATTTGATTGGAAAACCCATTTGTCGGTTGAGCCTCGAATTTTAGAGTCCGCGTGTTCTTGAAAGCGCAGT
>JAHPZR010024177.1:0-24134 GCA_019787425.1 Platygyra sinensis | reverse complement strand
GATATGTCAATATAACTCACCTAACCCACAGATACTTAGCAATTATTGAATGAGGCTGAGCAGGATATGAAGAATTCTGCAGATCAAGGAGGGTGTTATCCACAGAGGCCGAAGGCCGAGGTGGATAACACCCTCCGAGATCTCCAGAATTCTTAATATCCTACGAAAGCCAAACTCAATAATTGCTATATTATTCATTCAAAATATTTCCTCGTTCTTAAAGGAGTTTCGCCATTTCGCTCTTTTTTTTCCGCTCACCAAAAGTAACACAACCTCTACCTCGTCCCCAGGTTTTCTCGGTGAACTGTTCAATAATCTGCAGCGGGCTGCACTTTTGACGTCAATTTGACGTCGTTGGTTCAATAATTTGCAATGGGCTGCACTTTTTACGTCATTGGTTCAATATTTGGTCAACAGAAGCTGGTTATAGTGAATCATGCGTGTGGTTTTAGCCAATCAGAAACGGGGAAATATTTTGAATAAATAATGATTTTTTTATTGCTCTGACTGTATCGACAAATAACTGACACTTCACCGAAAGGAAATGGACCGCAAGTAAAGTATTAATAAGGGCGCTTTGATTTGGAAGAATCCTGTTCCATAAATTTCAGTTTCTCTAATTTATGCCCAGTGATCCCCCTTGAATTTGGCCCTAATTCGTCTCTCAATACAGCAATGTATCTTATTTGAGGACTACAGAGTGTGTGAGAGTATTTTTTTCAAATTAGGATGAAAACTAGTTGTTATCTTGACCATCCGCTACTCAAGGATTTTTTTTCAGACGTTTGGGAGAAGTTTTTTTTTCAGTCGTTTGCGTATAAAGGTTTCGTTTTCTTCCTTGACCCTATATAGATCTGCATGCATCCTGCTCGTTACGTCTTATGTAGTTCCAAGTTATTTACTTTTTTCTTTCCAGTTCCACCCAGTATCTTGTGGATTTCTCCCAATCACACAACTCAACTTGGTAATGACGTAACTTTGGTATGTACAGTAGTTGGTCGGCCAACACCACGTGTTGTATGGAAGAAAAATGGACGAGTTCTTCAGGATAGTCAATCCACTGGTAACATCACCCTTGTCAACATCTCCCCTGCAGATGGTGGAAGCTATGAGTGTTTGGCGATTAACATTGTGGCAAATGACACGCGAAGAACGCTGCTTAACGTTGTAGGTTTGTAGTTTAGATCTCTTTATTACCTTGTAAAGGTTTTACCCTTTCTCTACCTCTTTTCTATCTTTGCCGAACTTTGCTTTCTTGACCGGCTCTATTGCAACTCATCTAGGATACTAAAACAGTGATTTTTTCTTCAGGAATCCCGACGAATACTGCCATTAGGAGCAATGTGTCTAGCAATGCTGCCTCTCTTGGTGAAGCTGTTGCGATATGGTGCTCTTCTTATGGCTACCCAAAACCAATTTGTCGAATTTATCATAAAGGTGCCTTGGTTAACATCAATGAAAGTGTTTATGTCATTCGAAACTTTACAGCGGCAGATCAAGGAGAATACACTTGTAATTGTTCCAATGCTGCGGCTGTAGAGGAAGTGAATATTACTCTTTACCTTCATGGTGAGTTGTGGCGCCGTACCTCACTAAACAAATCCGTAGCGAGAATAGTTCATTCGGCTTACATTCGTGATAAAACGCTGGTAAATTTTTAATAATTTATGTTAGAAATCAATGCGGCATTGAGCATTGTTATTTTACCAAGAACTTTTCTCTTAATTCTAAAAATTACTGCCCTTCGGGTTGTCATTCATAAACAACAAAACATTTTACGCTGATAATCAGACGAAACCACCATAATGTCTTATAACTGATTTTTAAATGGCATATCTGGACTAGTCGTAAACGAAGTCTCGACCAAATATTACTGTTTTTAAAGAAATGATTAATATAAAATACAAGACGGAAAAGTACATAGCCTTAAAAAACAACACGCAAAGGAAATTTCAAGCCAGATAGAAATTATTTATTTACAGACTCAATTATCATCTATATACCATAGATCAAATAATTATCTTATTACCAATGTTTGTACCTAATGTAAATATGTTGTTGACTCCTAATAATTGTGTTGTACTTTGTAATCAATAATGGAAATAAAAATGTGGACAAAAAATTGAACTTTTGTCAGAAAACGTTTTGTAACAGTGCTGTTCGATACCTGAATTGGAACCAGGATTACTTGTTCCTTAAAGGTTAATTTGTATCGTATATTTTGTATCCTTTACAGAATCCCCATATATCCATTACATCCTTCCTGGTTATCAACTCGTCAATGAAACAGGCAGTTTTGAGATCTTCTGTAATGCGACCGGAAATCCACCTCCTGTGGTAACATGGACACAAATTGACGCCCGTGGCAACAGTAAAGTCTATGCCACAGGAAAATCACTGAGAGTACAAAATGCTGAAAAATCAGACTTTGGAACCTACCGATGCACGGCTGTGAGCGTGCGTGGGGAAAATGTTTCTGCTTTGGCCACAGTTGGGATGGACAATTGTAAGCTAACTTTTCAAGTTGTCAGGTGCCTGTGTAAGACCATACAAAATATATTTGATACTTTACCGTTGTAATTCGCTTTTATTTCCAGACGCTGAGGAAATCGGTTTAGATCATCTCCACCCCTAACTTAGGGTGCGTTTTTTTAAAGAAAATCCAAGATTGGATTCTCTTAGTAAATCCTACAGAATCCGAAAACGGATTTTCCGTGTCTTTTCTAAACAGATCAATCCAAGATTTCTCGGATCAAGGTGCGTCAAAGGAACCGAAGAATCCACTTCCAGACTGGATTGATCCAAGATTTGTTGGATCATGGTGCGTCAAAGGCACCAAATAATCCACTCTGGAAGTGGATTCTTCGATTCCATTGACGCACATGAGCCGAGAAATCTTGGATTGATCTGTTTGGCAAAGAAACGCAAAATCCCTTTTAGGTTTCTTTCTGATTTAAAAATGCAATCTTTGATTTTCTTAAAGAAACGCATTCTTAATGACATGCCATAAATATATTCTACTAGACAATATCTACTGTAGTTCCCCTTTATTTGCCAAAGTGCTTGTTTCCTCGCCATGAGATTCCGTATCTTTATTGCAAATTGTTTTTAGTAATAAAACCCTCTTCAGAGTAAAAAACCTTCCGTTTTTACATGTAATCTGACCTCAAAGTAGCCAATGATAGCTCGAGCTATTTTTTTTTTTCCAGTTTCACCAGTGTTTCAAAGCGTTCCACAAAACTTTACCGTGTTGGAACAAGAAAGAAGAAATGTCACAATGTACTGTAATGCCACAGGCCAACCAACAGTAAAACTTTCATGGGTAAGAGTGCGAGATGGCAAAACAGTGGCTTCTGGGAATATTTTGCTCATCTCAGCTGCTGACCGGTCACACCGCGGGAAATATACATGTGTCGCCGAGAATGGAGTTGGAAATCCCCTATCTAAGTCAGCATTTCTTGAAGTACATTGTAAGTTTCCTTCGCTGAACTGTAAGCAAACCTAAAAAGCGTATCTTAAGAATGTTAAGTGCGTCCCTTATCGTTGTTTCATCAAAAAATCACTTCCAATCACACAGAAACAGCAACATTATCAAGGATCATATGTCAACATTGTAAATCATACGTAGGTCGTACAAATGAACTTAAGGTTGATATTTGATTGGCACTAGACAGGAACCCCAATTTGTTCAATATAATCTTTAAAATCACCTTCCATTTTGGCCATTGTCTCTGTCTACTGGGTTATGGGTATTTCATTTAGCTTTTTTTTGTCGATAGTTTTAAACTATGATTGAAGGTCACCTTTGCATTAAGTCTTTTATGCAGTAATTAAGTCATTTATGTTTTTTGAAACTATTTTCTTTAAGATAAACCTTCCTCTACAAGATTAATCACCGATAAAGTGAATAGGTGTTGAAACATTGAAAGATAGGAGTATTATAATGATGATAGAAAAACACGACAGAGATCAAGATTTCATTATTGTCGGTGGTCTTACCTAAGGTTTCAGCCGTTGTTGTGCACTTTGTATTTTCCTGAAACTCGACGTCATCGATAGCGATATCACTGAATGCAGTACTACCAACAACACCTTCAAACGTTACCTGTAATGCAATAACACCAGAACAGATATGCATGTCAAACGTTTTCGTCATCCACACAGAGTTTTCTCAAACAAACCTGAAGAGAAACAAATGGTATGGTAAGTGCATTATTGCTCCCTGTCATTTATCACTTTCATAGACGTCCGTTATATACGCCCTGATTAACAACCTCACTCCAATCGTATTGTTTCATTTAAGACCGTTGGGAGAAACAAATTTATCGTACCTTATAGGTGCCATCAAAGTTAAGGGGCACCGTCGCTTTGTACCAACTGTCGCCTTGGTTACCTGACAGTTGCCACAAAACCTGATCTCCGACCTTTATTCTGAGGCTGCCAATTGAATGTCCATAGAGATGATAATAGAAAACCATGCACGTGGCGTTTCCATTGCTTTGTATGAATGGTGACTCAAGACTAGCAGTTTCTCCCGTGCTTCGCCCCGATGCTTCTATGTAGAAGTACAGTCCTGCAATTTGTTAAGTGAAAACGGATGAGGCCATGTTCTATAACCCTTTAAGTTCCTTTATTGGATGCACTCTGACAAAAAAATTTAAAGTCGTATTTTGGAAAACACCGAGGGGAAAAAACAGGATCGACCTTGAAGACAACACAAAAGATCGTGATAAATGATATGTAAAGGTGTTACAGTATGTCAATAGAAGCAAGTAGCCCTTACCGGCCCCTGAGGTGTGATCCCGTGACGGTCCCGTGTCACGTGATGGAGTTGGACCAAATTTCCTAGTCCATGTAAAGTCCCAGCTTCCAGGCCCATTCTCCCAGCCGCAATACCAGATGTCAAAATTACAACTTGCATCTGTGAAGAGAACATTTTTTTAGTTTTGGTGTAAGTTGGTCAAAATGTGAGAGTGAAACCAAAGTGACAAACACCCAACAATAATTTGACATAATGTGAGATTATGTAAAACATAAAGTTTTACTTATTTGCCGATGTAATTAAGACTCCAACGCTTTTCCCTTACCTTTTGCATCCACAGTGTAATTAAAGTCACAAATGACTCCAGCATCCTCAGTATGATCACAATCACTGTTTCCCCAACCGAAATGTGGACAAGCTGCAAGCGTGCTCTCATTCCCCGTACAATTGACTTCATCAAGCCATATTGGCCCATCCTGAGCACCGCCAAAAGAGGAATGGGTCGTAAATGCAACAGCTTTAGGGTATCCCAACATACGGCACACAACATGAGCATCATTTATGTCCCACTGATCATCACACACCGTACCCCACTGGCCATTGTAGTAAAGAGAAACACGACCTTGATTTGGGTAACCTCCTCCGTCCAATAACTCAACGTGTATCACTGTGAAGGAATGGCAAATCCTTACAAGAACTGATATTAATAGTATGTTCATGGCCTTTTTGAACCCGTAGATTATGTCTATCATTAAAAAGACTAAGGCCAGTATATAACTAAAACAGATACGCCAATTCGCAAGATAATGTTCCGAAGCATTGGACCTTCTACAGCTACTTTCGTTGTTTGATTTCTCTTTTATTTTACTTGCTGTTGTATGAGCTAACGTATTTCGGGACCGAAAGACCATTGTTTTAGCTGTCGTTCTGTCAAAATTTTCGGCCTAAATTCTCTCAAGCGTTCTGCCATCATGTTTGATATAAACTAATGATATTAGTTAAAAAATTCTTGTCAATAAACGATCGTAAATTTTCTTTTACCTGGATCTTTCTCCTTACAGATTACACCAGCATCTTCATTGTGGCCGCAATTATGTGATCCCCATCTTCTGAATGAACAAGAAGCAATAGATGTCTCGTAACCGCTGCACCACAAGTCATCGAGCCAAATTTTCTGACTGGAGTTTCCAGCACCGAATCTTCCTTTGACTTCAGCAGAGGCGGCTCCGAGAAAACCTGCCATTCGGCAAATGACTATTGCATCTCGTATATCGAAGTAATCATTACACACAGTTCCCCATTCACCATTGTACAAGACTTCCACACGTCCTTCATGATCACGTGAGCCATCCACCAATCGAACTTGAACAGCTAAGGTGAACAATTTAAACGAGTACTGAGATCTCGTTTCATGATATTTGCAAATGAAAGAAAAAAATTGATTTCCAAACAGAGCAAACAACACAGTCCGAACAATGTTCGCTTTATTAAGATCTTACCACAAAAATCGTCCTCCTATAACTTTGAACATACACAGGGGTACTTACTTGGTGGTTGTGTAGGCTTGTTAGTGTCATTAACCACTGCTGATACGCTCTGATTGGCTGGCCTTGGTGAATCACTACACAACACTCCGGCATCCTCCAGATGATCACAGTTATGAACCAACCAACCATTGTGACTGCACTCGATAAGGGAACTCTCGTTTCCAATACAGTTAACATCGTCGAGCCAAATCGGCCCAGTTCCATAAAGATCAAAGTCCTGCTCTGTGACACTGACACCAAATGAGATGGCGGTCCACGCGTATTTGAAGCCAAGCATTCGACAAACTACAGTCGCGTCCTTGATATCCCAGTTATCATCACAGACCGTGCCCCAAGTTCCATTGTGAAAAATCTCTACTCGGCCAAAATTATAATAACCATCACTCAATCGTAGTATTGGAGCTGTTAGATAACAAGAAAGTAATAATTACTCTCAACAATAACATTTTTAAACTGTTAAGTGGGTTACATTATAGTCCTTCTCTGTCTCTGTGGCAAGATTTCCAAGGGCGAAAAACGCTGTTAACCCTGCGCAGACGTTGCAGACGCTCGTTCGCAGTCACATATACTGGGGGATATACTGTAGGTGCCTGTCCTTGTAGGTTTCTCACTGAATAATTCAATTTTTTGTTGTAGATGTATTCCAGTTTTGGTATTAAAAATGTTAAACTAATTGCGCAGACAGAGTTTCTTACCTTAACAAAACATACATCAATAATATTTCAGGCAAAACAAAGTTGTCGCGTTTTCTTACCAGGTATCATGGTGGGTGATGGGGATGCAAGGACCATCAATGAAGAAGAAGACGGAGAAAATGCTGAAGAAGAGAAAGCTTTAACTGACCAAGATGACATCAAAGTAGCACTGTGAGTTACATTAACTGCAACTGGCGTAGATGACACTAGGACCCTTGAACTCTGTAGAGATGGCGACGCTTGTATCAATGTTATTACACTGGAATTTTGTGAGTGTTTCTCTGTTGGTGGAGTGTAGCAAACTACCTCTGCGTCTTTTTCGTGATTGCAGTTATTAATGCCCCAGCCACTGTGACCACATTCTGTTAAAGACGTCTCTTGTCCCTTGCATGACAGATCACTTAACCAAACCGGACCATTCCCCCCGGGATAGTCAGTACAACACCCGGCTGTCCAGGCCCCAGGATAACCTAACATTCGACAAACAACTGACGCGTCTGGAATATCCCAACCGTTATTGCATATAGTGCCCCAGAATCCATTTCGGTAAACTTCTACTCTGCCCTTATATGGAGCGCTGCCACCAACAAGACGAACATGTATCGGAGAATCTACAGGACGACAACAGAAATGAAAACAATATTCATCATCAAACACTAGCATGATATGCTAATCACTGGAGACCACTAGTCAAAGAAACGAAAGCGTAGCGAAGATTTCACAAGAGATTTCACATGAAGGAAATTGTCTACAGCGATAAATATAACAATAAAAAGCAAGTGACACACTCGAACACCAACCCACAACCTGGCCAGTACCTTACGCATGCACACGTCCAAATGTTAACCTGGGCAATTTTTCGAATTGGTGTAGATGTTGCAACAATTGTGCTTTAAAATTAAGCCGATTCTAATGAATTGTAATAAACATCTGCGGAGTACTAGGGGAGATTTAAGGGGGTACCAGAGGGACGCACCCACGCCAGAAAGAGTGCAGGACACCGAATCGCACGCAGGAACGACTTTATTATCTCCGAGAAAGGAGTATCTCACCTTTTATTTCCAGCTCAACGATGCTCTTCGGTGCCGCAAAAGAGCTGAGAAATGAACAGCGAAACCGAGTGGCATCAGTATCTGTGACATTTTTTAACTGGAGTGTCATGTCATTTCCAGGAATGACATCAAAAGCGTCTTCATTTCCAATTTCCTGGTGAACTCCACTAGAAAACTGTTTAACGACCATAATCTGCCATAGATTGCTGTAAAGGAACATCTCCCGCTCCAAAAGAATTAAAGCAAAGCGGTCACTTCTGGATTTTTCTTCTGTTAATAGTGATACTGTCCATTCCAGTATGGCGGGTGAACCTCTGCGCACACCAGTGGGTTGTTTGACGCTCCATGATAGAGAATCTACAAAGAAGAAAGAATTTGTCAAGAAAACAAATATTGTAGATAAGTAAGAGTTTTGTTGGAAAGAAAGCTCAGCTGATCTAAGGGCCAGGGTTAGGGTTAAAAAGATGATTAACGCTAAGTTTAAGGGCAGGAAATTGTAACAGTAACTTACTGAAAATGTAAGGTTGAGAATGGGATCTCCAGGGGCACATGAAAATTCCTCCTAATGTAATGCCTCTTGAATAATTGTGAGTACTCCCCCTGACAGCTTAAGACTACTTTTTAAAACATTTCCATGATGCCAAGGTACACCCTACCTGATAAGGCGAACAGCGAAAAGAGCATCAAAACAGGCAGGGTATTTCCCATTTGACATCAACAACTTCGACTTGAGGGCGACATATCAATCTGTATACTGTGGAAAATGGAACACAAAATAGTTCAGTATTTGAAACTATGCTCAGAAAACTTTAAACATCTTTTGCTTTTCTACGAAATCTTATTTTAGTGATGCCTATTGTGGTGATGCACTGGTCTCTGCGCAATGTAGCAGAAACTCACATAACAGACATCCTGTTCGTTAGCTTCGTGCCATTCGTGTTTCTGCCTATACTATAGCACACGATCAAACAACAACAAATAACAAACAACAAATAAACTTTATTAATAATTAACACTTAAAACTGAGAACATGTACAACTCGCATATAGCGTAAGCTAGTCGAGGCGAGTTGTGCAGGAAGAAAAAAAGAAAAAGAAAAAGAAACCAATTTGTAAGCTTCAAATAAAAGACTATGAATTATGACAGAAATAAACTATAAATAAAATACAGTCATAAGCATCCGGGGATAAATATGTTTACAGAATTGATTTTTAAAAGGTAGCTTAATAACCTAAACAAAATAAACAAACTAAACAGGCGAAGAGATTAACAGTGATTGGCTACAAAAAGTTATGTAAAATATAAATTAATTTTAGATAGTACATTAGGTGCCTCAATATAATCCTCCTCGCCTTCTAAAGCTGCCAATAAAGCTTTGCGAATTGATTTCTTGAATGCCATTTTTGGTTGATTACACACTTGCGATGGGAGACAATTCCACGCTTTCGCGCCAAAGCATGAAAAAGAGTTCTGCTGTTGATTTAAGCGTGAAAATTGAATATGATATTTGCCACTAGATGCAGCCCTCGTGTTATATGAATGAGTCAAGCTGGTCTTGACAAATTTTTCAGAGATATCTTTTGGAGCAGAATATCAATCAAATATTTTTGTTTACATTCAAATTCTGACGAACAGTGAACTTCCAATTCATTCATAGAAATTTCAAGGAGGACTTTCAGGGTGTGCGGTAAGAGCCGTAATCGTTGAAAAAACCGAGATCTTTACCGTTCTCCTTCCATGATAAAACGCGCGTGACAACTCAGATACGCGCGTCACGTGAATTCGACTCACTCACGCGCGTGATCTGCGCTTGACGCCAGTCCGGCTGGTTTTCAATTTTTAAAGACCTTTTTTTAAAAAAATATCTTGTTTTTAATATTTTTCCAGGTCGAACTACATCATTCCTTTTTACAAAATCTTACGCAATAAATAAACGTAAATTATGTTGACAAAAATGTAAATTTACGCTGAAACTACACCAGCGAAAGCGTAGTAATATCCAAGTTGTTATTGAGAATAGTGATAAAGGTATTGTTTATTTATACAATTTTGTCAGCATAAAAACTATACATTTTGTTAAGCATCCCAGGTAACACAAAGCTCCTTAAGATTGCGAGGAAGTTTTCTTGCTTAAACGTAATACGGTTGCATCACCGCCGTTTACAGGAGGGAATATAAAAAAAGATGTTGTAATTATCGGATTTAAGACATACAGAAGCCATATTATTGTACAACTTACCCTAACAGGCAAAGTTTCTTGGCCAGAAGTAAAGGTCTGCAATGAAAGAAAGAAATTCATTGCTTTTTAGTGAAACCAACGACAAGGTGAAAAACCTGTTCGCACATTGGCTAGACCATACAGAGAGACTCTGTAAAGAAAAACATTGTTTTGTGAATAGAAACGACTTCGACAAACGCTGCATGAACCGTTATCGTTGTCAGGCTGCCGGAACTTTCTTAATAGCTTAATAAATGCAAACGATACAATAACACCATGGTCATGTTTTTATACTGGTAGTTTTTTTCTCCAAAGAAAAGGAAAACAAGTGAAAACAAAAGACGCCGACACCTGAGGGGGAAAAGTTTGTGCACGTTATTCTTTATGTCGTTCTTTATGTTCTCAAAATACATACAGATAAAAACAGATCATCGTTTCTAAAACAGCTCCTATTTCATCTGAAAACGAAAAATTCGTGTTCTTTAATTTGGTAAGCGGCCCGGTCAATGAAGACTTGTGTTCCCGTCGAAGGCCAACGTTATTCCCACACCTAAGTATGTTCACTCTTCTATGTTGTTAGTACAATTACTACCCTGGCGTAATATAATTTCCTGTTGAAGACCATGTTTCAGGATTGTAAAATACATAGAAGGAAAATACATTGGTCGAGCGATAAATGTTCGTAAAACGTAAATCTAGCCGTGAATGAATTCGAAAATGGACACGTCAAAATGGGTAATTTCAGTACGTACATAGTAAGCCGGTAGATGACATCACTGTAGAACTCCTTGTCAGTCCAAAAATTGTCAACATATCTTCATTTCCTGCCGCTTACACAACACAAGCGACGTGATTCGAGCGTCTCGATCTTACCTTCTTTTCGCATCACTGAAAATCCCAAACAATAGGTTTGTACCGCCTGTGATCTGACGTCAATATAGGAGCGCCTGGAAGCTGTTGTCATGCAAATATACAAAGGCTTTTGCTTGACTACCCGTTAAAACGACTGTAAGAAGTATGGAGGTTTCTATCGCCTGGGTGCTATTACTCTTTTGTAACAAATTTATTTTATTAGGTAAGTGGTTTAACTATAAGGTCCTAGTGTTTTGTTTCAGTTGGAGTTCGATTGTCATGCGATCGATAGGCTTGTCACGATTGTATCGTCGGTGGTCGGTTTGATTCGATGTTCGTTTTAACTTGCTTTGTTTGTTAGTCTAACGTAAACGTTGTGTTGGATTTCAGATGGATTTCAGTGGTCTTATTATCAACAAGCAAACCATGTAATGAACGTAGTCCTGGGCTCCGATGTTTCTCTTCCATGCGAATACGTATTGACTCCCCAAGAGCAACAAGAAGCGAACATATTTCATCTGTTAACATGGACGCGAGAGCAGCCCTTTAACAGCGAGCACTGGGCTGGCTTGGCCGTCAAATCAACATTGACAGGGAGTAAAGTTATTTACGATGATCCACAACACATTTTTATTACGAACAACACTTTGCAAGTCACGAACGTGTCGGTCGAAGATCACACTCGCTATCAGTGTGCATTTCAGAGCAGTTTCTTCTCATCTCCAAGTACTATCGAACTAAACGTACAATGTAAGTATGCAAAAATTTCAATTTTACTTTAAAATCATCCTACCTTTCCAATCGTGTTGCAGGCCCGAGACGCTCGTCCAGTTGTCGGCCGGGTCTTGTTTGCGATTTCTATCTGATCATTATTATTCATGCAATATTCAGTGAAATCGCACTGGAACATGCCATACGTGGTTGCTCAATACTGTGTTTATGTCGTGAGGCAGCAAACTCAACTTTGCGTCATTGTACGAGCCACCGAATCGCAGTTACCACTGTATTGTCGATTCGACGTCAGTATTCCTTCCCGTGCTTTTATCACTGTTATTTGTCAAGATTTGTATTTGCAAAAATACGGTTGTCAACAATGATATTATTCACACAGACACCTTGTCAAAGGTGACGAAAATCTTATGAAAAGTGCAGATAAATTAGATAGATATTGACGGCTAATGAACGGTACCTCTCCAAACTTTACTCCGGCAGACGAATGGACGTTTTTTTCCAGTATTTCTTTTCTTATATCGAACTTACAACAAACGCTCGTTCGTTTTTCTTTGATCTTTACACTTAACAAAGTGTATTTCGAGATTTGATCTTTCTATTAAATTGCACGCTGATGTTGCAAATGTTTTGCAAAACCGATCAATTTTGCGGATGTAGATTGTCAAGATTTGTTTCCTAAACGGGAAATGCTTGAGATGTCTTGTTCAATATACGTCTCGATAAAACTGTTAGGCATTTAGTGCTGATGTTTGATATCAACTTGACTAATAAATTATTCAAACTTCAAAATTTATTCTTAAAGAAAAATGGACATTATCACTCATCTGTGCTTTGTTGCTATTGATTCTTTTCCGCCACCGGCGCAAAAATGTAATCGAGAAAGCATTGCTTGGACTTCTTCACTAACGAAAACAGGAGTTGACTTGCCTCCGAGAGATTGGAAAGCATATCTTACCTTGCAGTTTTACTTCCTGGTCTGTTTCCTCGTTTATCTGTGTTAAGAGATTAACATGACAGACTATCAGTCACGCAAATTTTGACATGTGGCATATATTCCGATGCCGTCTAAGCTGTAATCTTTCTCGAAGGTGTCTAAATTAGTATTGTATTTTAAAATTTGTAATTAAAACTGACTTTCCTAGGTCTGCATCACTAAATAAAGAACTTAAGGGTGCGTTCCTTTGCGGTTATCTGGATCAGGATCAGTGACTGTTCCTGATCCAGATAACCCAATAAGAAACACAGCTGTTTACATTACAAATATTTGGGTTAATCCTCTAATTCTTCGGACCTAGTCCTCGACCTAATCTCATTCACTTTTCACAGACTTCTGACTAGTGACAGACTCATAGCGTGCTAAGTGACTAACAGCAAGTAAATCGAGTAATAACCTACATCTCCTGCATTATACCTGGTTTGTCCTGTTTTCTGGTGCGACAGAAAGCTATAAGCAAGGCAACTAACACCAGCAATAAAACAAATCCACCAATGGCACCGTACGCCCAGACAGGGAACTTCTCTTCATCTATCACGCAAGAAAACATAAATTTTAGACGTTATTATATTTTTTTGCACATTCAATAAATTTGCCAGTTAATTCATTACAAGATTACCAAAGGGGTACAAACACACGGTTGACCCAAATAACGGAACTAGCCATGACCGAACAGGCAATGTGAGAGCTACCTAGGCCCTCGTCGTTATATCAACACTACAGTGTCACAAGATCTTGGATATTGTACATGTGCATACTTTAAATTACAGTCAGCTACCCCCGCTTACGAAATTCCTGTGTTGCCGGGCTCGTAAAGCTCATATTCTTTTACCCATACAAGTTCAAAACTCAGTAGATCGGTCCCTTCAGGCTGACCCTAACGTAGGGGAAGCATAGCTTTCATTACTGTGTGTTAGAACTATACATGAAACAGACTACAAGGTCTACAGTGCAGTCACTGGTGCATTGTAAATTTGCTTACCTTCAATGGTAACAGTGACACTAGCCTCAGGGCCTTCACCAAGTTGATTGTAAGGAACACAGCGATAAGTTCCTTGGTCTTCGTTCTTGACGCTGACAAACGTAAGGACGCCTGTACTTGACGAACTGACCAGTTTACCTTCATGATAAAACTTATATTCTGCGGAGGGGTTTGCACGCGCTGTGCACGTGATCAGTAATGGTTTCCCTTCTTCAACCGGTTCCACAGAGCTGCTGAGTTGGGTTTCTGTCGGTCTATCTACAAAATGATAACAAATGATAAGGAATTTAATTCTATAACCTATCACATAAAGACAAAATAATGACCGCTTGCTAAGGCAGATGATTTACCAGTAATCCACAGCCAGCTATAGAGTACTGGGCCTCGCCTCAAATATGTTGCGCTACACAGTTTAGGTGCCGCTTACTCAACTGCGTTCCAAATGAAAAGTAGCGAATCTTGTTGTTCTAGCAGCCATTTCCACCGTTAGTTTCGGAGAGTCACAACGTTAGGGAGTTCGCTACTTTAATATCAGGTATCTTAAGAATAAGGAGGCTCTCATCAAGCGATAATTAAAATATTTGATATCACATCTAACCTGAGTAATATATTCAGTGCGAAATGAAATAATTTTAGAAAAAACAATGGGATTTTTAGCTTTTTTTAAAATTTTTGGCCTCTCAGTTTTAAAAGATCCAAGCATAACAACGCCCAGAACGTAAAAAGTATCCGTAGTGTTTCACTTCCTGAAACACTAAGGCGATAACACTGTCGTGTTGTCAACACCTTCCTTCAGTGGCTAACATAATCAACTTAAACTTTCTGATCACTTTCTCTTATACCGTAAATTATGACGAATCTAAACTGCAAAGGACAAAAACTAAACAACATTTGGGCCCTCATCCACGTTTTAACTACTCGACAGCAACAAGGGTTGTTTCTTTCCTGCAAAACTTTTCAATAATAACATTTTGTTGTCTATTTCTTCCGCGGCACTTGGCAAGAAATAATTTCTGACCAATAAAGAATATCTTTTTTAATATTTCCGCGATCTTTTCATCTGACACATTGTGCTATATTTTTAAAAATTATTTCATATCCCCTTTTTCTAACCCAGAGGTTTGCAACCGGGAATATTTTTTAAGTTGTTTTTTCCAGTGTTTGTTCTTCTGAAGGCAACTGAAAAGCAATTTGAAGGTGAAGGAAGGCGAGTCTTCTGTAAATAAATGTATGGTTTAACTTTGCCTTTAACAAAAAAAAACAAAAAAAAACACCTGGTCACACTAGCATAAGGCTTATGTCAACAAAATTTGCCCCTGATGTCTTCGCGTTTATTATTCAAATTTGACGTATGCTTTTTTTTCGTTTTGTGGGTGTACTGTCTGTGCTTGAAATGGCCATTGTCAGGTGTTGTTTTTGTTTGTTGAAAAGGAGCTCTTCCTGCCGCAAATAATAAACGAGCAAAACACTTTAAATGAGGAAAAAATGGAGGAAAAGAATAAATAGCAACAAAGCACAGATGAGTGATAATGTCCATTTTTCTTTAAGAATAAATTTTGAAGTTTGAATAATTTATTAGTCAAGTTGATATCAAACATCAGCACTAAATGCCTAACAGTTTTATCGAGACGTATATTGAACAAGACATCTCAAGCATTTCCCGTTTAGGAAACAAATCTTGACAATCTACATCCGCAAAATTGATCGGTTTTGCAAAACATTTGCAACATCAGCGTGCAATTTAATAGAAAGATCAAATCTCGAAATACACTTTGTTAAGTGTAAAGATCAAAGAAAAACGAACGAGCGTTTGTTGTAAGTTCGATATAAGAAAAGAAATACTGGAAAAAAACGTCCATTCGTCTGCCGGAGTAAAGTTTGGAGAGGTACCGTTCATTAGCCGTCAATATCTATCTAATTATCTGCACTTTTCATAAGATTTTCGTCACCTTTGACAAGGTGTCTGTGTGAATAATATCATTGTTGACAACCGTATTTTTGCAAATACAAATCTTGACAAATAACAGTGATAAAAGCACGGGAAGGAATACTGACGTCGAATCGACAATACAGTGGTAACTGCGATTCGGTGGCTCGTACAATGACGCAAAGTTGAGTTTGCTGCCTCACGACATAAACACAGTATTGAGCAACCACGTATGGCATGTTCCAGTGCGATTTCACTGAATATTGCATGAATAATAATGATCAGATAGAAATCGCAAACAAGACCCGGCCGACAACTGGACGAGCGTCTCGGGCCTGCAACACGATTGGAAAGGTAGGATGATTTTAAAGTAAAATTGAAATTTTTGCATACTTACATTGTACGTTTAGTTCGATAGTACTTGGAGATGAGAAGAAACTGCTCTGAAATGCACACTGATAGCGAGTGTGATCTTCGACCGACACGTTCGTGACTTGCAAAGTGTTGTTCGTAATAAAAATGTGTTGTGGATCATCGTAAATAACTTTACTCCCTGTCAATGTTGATTTGACGGCCAAGCCAGCCCAGTGCTCGCTGTTAAAGGGCTGCTCTCGCGTCCATGTTAACAGATGAAATATGTTCGCTTCTTGTTGCTCTTGGGGAGTCAATACGTATTCGCATGGAAGAGAAACATCGGAGCCCAGGACTACGTTCATTACATGGTTTGCTTGTTGATAATAAGACCACTGAAATCCATCTGAAATCCAACACAACGTTTACGTAGACTAACAAACAAAGCAAGTTAAAACGAACATCGAATCAAACCGACCACCGACGATACAATCGTGACAAGCCTATCGATCGCATGACAATCGAACTCCAACTGAAAAAAACACTAGGACCTTATAGTTAAACCACTTACCTAATAAAATAAATTTGTTACAAAAGAGTAATAGCACCCAGGCGATAGAAACCTCCATACTTCTTACAGTCGTTTTAACGGGTAGTCAAGCAAAAGCCTTTGTATATTTGCATGACAACAGCTTCCAGGCGCTCCTATATTGACGTCAGATCACAGGCGGTACAAACCTATTGTTTGGGATTTTCAGTGATGCGAAAAGAAAGGTAAGATCGAGACGCTCGAATCACGTCGCTTGTGTTGTGTAAGCGGCAGGAAATGAAGATATGTTGACAATTTTTGGACTGACAAGGAGTTCTACAGTGATGTCATCTACCGGCTTACTATGTACGTACTGAAATTACCCATTTTGACGTGTCCATTTTCGAATTCATTCACGGCTAGATTTACGTTTTACGAACATTTATCGCTCGACCAATGTATTTTCCTTCTATGTATTTTACAATCCTGAAACATGGTCTTCAACAGGAAATTATATTACGCCAGGGTAGTAATTGTACTAACAACATAGAAGAGTGAACATACTTAGGTGTGGGAATAACGTTGGCCTTCGACGGGAACACAAGTCTTCATTGACCGGGCCGCTTACCAAATTAAAGAACACGAATTTTTCGTTTTCAGATGAAATAGGAGCTGTTTTAGAAACGATGATCTGTTTTTATCTGTATGTATTTTGAGAACATAAAGAACGACATAAAGAATAACGTGCACAAACTTTTCCCCCTCAGGTGTCGGCGTCTTTTGTTTTCACTTGTTTTCCTTTTCTTTGGAGAAAAAAACTACCAGTATAAAAACATGACCATGGTGTTATTGTATCGTTTGCATTTATTAAGCTATTAAGAAAGTTCCGGCAGCCTGACAACGATAACGGTTCATGCAGCGTTTGTCGAAGTCGTTTCTATTCACAAAACAATGTTTTTCTTTACAGAGTCTCTCTGTATGGTCTAGCCAATGTGCGAACAGGTTTTTCACCTTGTCGTTGGTTTCACTAAAAAGCAATGAATTTCTTTCTTTCATTGCAGACCTTTACTTCTGGCCAAGAAACTTTGCCTGTTAGGGTAAGTTGTACAATAATATGGCTTCTGTATGTCTTAAATCCGATAATTACAACATCTTTTTTTATATTCCCTCCTGTAAACGGCGGTGATGCAACCGTATTACGTTTAAGCAAGAAAACTTCCTCGCAATCTTAAGGAGCTTTGTGTTACCTGGGATGCTTAACAAAATGTATAGTTTTTATGCTGACAAAATTGTATAAATAAACAATACCTTTATCACTATTCTCAATAACAACTTGGATATTACTACGCTTTCGCTGGTGTAGTTTCAGCGTAAATTTACATTTTTGTCAACATAATTTACGTTTATTTATTGCGTAAGATTTTGTAAAAAGGAATGATGTAGTTCGACCTGGAAAAATATTAAAAACAAGATATTTTTTTAAAAAAAGGTCTTTAAAAATTGAAAACCAGCCGGACTGGCGTCAAGCGCAGATCACGCGCGTGAGTGAGTCGAATTCACGTGACGCGCGTATCTGAGTTGTCACGCGCGTTTTATCATGGAAGGAGAACGGTAAAGATCTCGGTTTTTTCAACGATTACGGCTCTTACCGCACACCCTGAAAGTCCTCCTTGAAATTTCTATGAATGAATTGGAAGTTCACTGTTCGTCAGAATTTGAATGTAAACAAAAATATTTGATTGATATTCTGCTCCAAAAGATATCTCTGAAAAATTTGTCAAGACCAGCTTGACTCATTCATATAACACGAGGGCTGCATCTAGTGGCAAATATCATATTCAATTTTCACGCTTAAATCAACAGCAGAACTCTTTTTCATGCTTTGGCGCGAAAGCGTGGAATTGTCTCCCATCGCAAGTGTGTAATCAACCAAAAATGGCATTCAAGAAATCAATTCGCAAAGCTTTATTGGCAGCTTTAGAAGGCGAGGAGGATTATATTGAGGCACCTAATGTACTATCTAAAATTAATTTATATTTTACATAACTTTTTGTAGCCAATCACTGTTAATCTCTTCGCCTGTTTAGTTTGTTTATTTTGTTTAGGTTATTAAGCTACCTTTTAAAAATCAATTCTGTAAACATATTTATCCCCGGATGCTTATGACTGTATTTTATTTATAGTTTATTTCTGTCATAATTCATAGTCTTTTATTTGAAGCTTACAAATTGGTTTCTTTTTCTTTTTCTTTTTTTCTTCCTGCACAACTCGCCTCGACTAGCTTACGCTATATGCGAGTTGTACATGTTCTCAGTTTTAAGTGTTAATTATTAATAAAGTTTATTTGTTGTTTGTTATTTGTTGTTGTTTGATCGTGTGCTATAGTATAGGCAGAAACACGAATGGCACGAAGCTAACGAACAGGATGTCTGTTATGTGAGTTTCTGCTACATTGCGCAGAGACCAGTGCATCACCACAATAGGCATCACTAAAATAAGATTTCGTAGAAAAGCAAAAGATGTTTAAAGTTTTCTGAGCATAGTTTCAAATACTGAACTATTTTGTGTTCCATTTTCCACAGTATACAGATTGATATGTCGCCCTCAAGTCGAAGTTGTTGATGTCAAATGGGAAATACCCTGCCTGTTTTGATGCTCTTTTCGCTGTTCGCCTTATCAGGTAGGGTGTACCTTGGCATCATGGAAATGTTTTAAAAAGTAGTCTTAAGCTGTCAGGGGGAGTACTCACAATTATTCAAGAGGCATTACATTAGGAGGAATTTTCATGTGCCCCTGGAGATCCCATTCTCAACCTTACATTTTCAGTAAGTTACTGTTACAATTTCCTGCCCTTAAACTTAGCGTTAATCATCTTTTTAACCCTAACCCTGGCCCTTAGATCAGCTGAGCTTTCTTTCCAACAAAACTCTTACTTATCTACAATATTTGTTTTCTTGACAAATTCTTTCTTCTTTGTAGATTCTCTATCATGGAGCGTCAAACAACCCACTGGTGTGCGCAGAGGTTCACCCGCCATACTGGAATGGACAGTATCACTATTAACAGAAGAAAAATCCAGAAGTGACCGCTTTGCTTTAATTCTTTTGGAGCGGGAGATGTTCCTTTACAGCAATCTATGGCAGATTATGGTCGTTAAACAGTTTTCTAGTGGAGTTCACCAGGAAATTGGAAATGAAGACGCTTTTGATGTCATTCCTGGAAATGACATGACACTCCAGTTAAAAAATGTCACAGATACTGATGCCACTCGGTTTCGCTGTTCATTTCTCAGCTCTTTTGCGGCACCGAAGAGCATCGTTGAGCTGGAAATAAAAGGTGAGATACTCCTTTCTCGGAGATAATAAAGTCGTTCCTGCGTGCGATTCGGTGTCCTGCACTCTTTCTGGCGTGGGTGCGTCCCTCTGGTACCCCCTTAAATCTCCCCTAGTACTCCGCAGATGTTTATTACAATTCATTAGAATCGGCTTAATTTTAAAGCACAATTGTTGCAACATCTACACCAATTCGAAAAATTGCCCAGGTTAACATTTGGACGTGTGCATGCGTAAGGTACTGGCCAGGTTGTGGGTTGGTGTTCGAGTGTGTCACTTGCTTTTTATTGTTATATTTATCGCTGTAGACAATTTCCTTCATGTGAAATCTCTTGTGAAATCTTCGCTACGCTTTCGTTTCTTTGACTAGTGGTCTCCAGTGATTAGCATATCATGCTAGTGTTTGATGATGAATATTGTTTTCATTTCTGTTGTCGTCCTGTAGATTCTCCGATACATGTTCGTCTTGTTGGTGGCAGCGCTCCATATAAGGGCAGAGTAGAAGTTTACCGAAATGGATTCTGGGGCACTATATGCAATAACGGTTGGGATATTCCAGACGCGTCAGTTGTTTGTCGAATGTTAGGTTATCCTGGGGCCTGGACAGCCGGGTGTTGTACTGACTATCCCGGGGGGAATGGTCCGGTTTGGTTAAGTGATCTGTCATGCAAGGGACAAGAGACGTCTTTAACAGAATGTGGTCACAGTGGCTGGGGCATTAATAACTGCAATCACGAAAAAGACGCAGAGGTAGTTTGCTACACTCCACCAACAGAGAAACACTCACAAAATTCCAGTGTAATAACATTGATACAAGCGTCGCCATCTCTACAGAGTTCAAGGGTCCTAGTGTCATCTACGCCAGTTGCAGTTAATGTAACTCACAGTGCTACTTTGATGTCATCTTGGTCAGTTAAAGCTTTCTCTTCTTCAGCATTTTCTCCGTCTTCTTCTTCATTGATGGTCCTTGCATCCCCATCACCCACCATGATACCTGGTAAGAAAACGCGACAACTTTGTTTTGCCTGAAATATTATTGATGTATGTTTTGTTAAGGTAAGAAACTCTGTCTGCGCAATTAGTTTAACATTTTTAATACCAAAACTGGAATACATCTACAACAAAAAATTGAATTATTCAGTGAGAAACCTACAAGGACAGGCACCTACAGTATATCCCCCAGTATATGTGACTGCGAACGAGCGTCTGCAACGTCTGCGCAGGGTTAACAGCGTTTTTCGCCCTTGGAAATCTTGCCACAGAGACAGAGAAGGACTATAATGTAACCCACTTAACAGTTTAAAAATGTTATTGTTGAGAGTAATTATTACTTTCTTGTTATCTAACAGCTCCAATACTACGATTGAGTGATGGTTATTATAATTTTGGCCGAGTAGAGATTTTTCACAATGGAACTTGGGGCACGGTCTGTGATGATAACTGGGATATCAAGGACGCGACTGTAGTTTGTCGAATGCTTGGCTTCAAATACGCGTGGACCGCCATCTCATTTGGTGTCAGTGTCACAGAGCAGGACTTTGATCTTTATGGAACTGGGCCGATTTGGCTCGACGATGTTAACTGTATTGGAAACGAGAGTTCCCTTATCGAGTGCAGTCACAATGGTTGGTTGGTTCATAACTGTGATCATCTGGAGGATGCCGGAGTGTTGTGTAGTGATTCACCAAGGCCAGCCAATCAGAGCGTATCAGCAGTGGTTAATGACACTAACAAGCCTACACAACCACCAAGTAAGTACCCCTGTGTATGTTCAAAGTTATAGGAGGACGATTTTTGTGGTAAGATCTTAATAAAGCGAACATTGTTCGGACTGTGTTGTTTGCTCTGTTTGGAAATCAATTTTTTTCTTTCATTTGCAAATATCATGAAACGAGATCTCAGTACTCGTTTAAATTGTTCACCTTAGCTGTTCAAGTTCGATTGGTGGATGGCTCACGTGATCATGAAGGACGTGTGGAAGTCTTGTACAATGGTGAATGGGGAACTGTGTGTAATGATTACTTCGATATACGAGATGCAATAGTCATTTGCCGAATGGCAGGTTTTCTCGGAGCCGCCTCTGCTGAAGTCAAAGGAAGATTCGGTGCTGGAAACTCCAGTCAGAAAATTTGGCTCGATGACTTGTGGTGCAGCGGTTACGAGACATCTATTGCTTCTTGTTCATTCAGAAGATGGGGATCACATAATTGCGGCCACAATGAAGATGCTGGTGTAATCTGTAAGGAGAAAGATCCAGGTAAAAGAAAATTTACGATCGTTTATTGACAAGAATTTTTTAACTAATATCATTAGTTTATATCAAACATGATGGCAGAACGCTTGAGAGAATTTAGGCCGAAAATTTTGACAGAACGACAGCTAAAACAATGGTCTTTCGGTCCCGAAATACGTTAGCTCATACAACAGCAAGTAAAATAAAAGAGAAATCAAACAACGAAAGTAGCTGTAGAAGGTCCAATGCTTCGGAACATTATCTTGCGAATTGGCGTATCTGTTTTAGTTATATACTGGCCTTAGTCTTTTTAATGATAGACATAATCTACGGGTTCAAAAAGGCCATGAACATACTATTAATATCAGTTCTTGTAAGGATTTGCCATTCCTTCACAGTGATACACGTTGAGTTATTGGACGGAGGAGGTTACCCAAATCAAGGTCGTGTTTCTCTTTACTACAATGGCCAGTGGGGTACGGTGTGTGATGATCAGTGGGACATAAATGATGCTCATGTTGTGTGCCGTATGTTGGGATACCCTAAAGCTGTTGCATTTACGACCCATTCCTCTTTTGGCGGTGCTCAGGATGGGCCAATATGGCTTGATGAAGTCAATTGTACGGGGAATGAGAGCACGCTTGCAGCTTGTCCACATTTCGGTTGGGGAAACAGTGATTGTGATCATACTGAGGATGCTGGAGTCATTTGTGACTTTAATTACACTGTGGATGCAAAAGGTAAGGGAAAAGCGTTGGAGTCTTAATTACATCGGCAAATAAGTAAAACTTTATGTTTTACATAATCTCACATTATGTCAAATTATTGTTGGGTGTTTGTCACTTTGGTTTCACTCTCACATTTTGACCAACTTACACCAAAACTAAAAAAATGTTCTCTTCACAGATGCAAGTTGTAATTTTGACATCTGGTATTGCGGCTGGGAGAATGGGCCTGGAAGCTGGGACTTTACATGGACTAGGAAATTTGGTCCAACTCCATCACGTGACACGGGACCGTCACGGGATCACACCTCAGGGGCCGGTAAGGGCTACTTGCTTCTATTGACATACTGTAACACCTTTACATATCATTTATCACGATCTTTTGTGTTGTCTTCAAGGTCGATCCTGTTTTTTCCCCTCGGTGTTTTCCAAAATACGACTTTAAATTTTTTTGTCAGAGTGCATCCAATAAAGGAACTTAAAGGGTTATAGAACATGGCCTCATCCGTTTTCACTTAACAAATTGCAGGACTGTACTTCTACATAGAAGCATCGGGGCGAAGCACGGGAGAAACTGCTAGTCTTGAGTCACCATTCATACAAAGCAATGGAAACGCCACGTGCATGGTTTTCTATTATCATCTCTATGGACATTCAATTGGCAGCCTCAGAATAAAGGTCGGAGATCAGGTTTTGTGGCAACTGTCAGGTAACCAAGGCGACAGTTGGTACAAAGCGACGGTGCCCCTTAACTTTGATGGCACCTATAAGGTACGATAAATTTGTTTCTCCCAACGGTCTTAAATGAAACAATACGATTGGAGTGAGGTTGTTAATCAGGGCGTATATAACGGACGTCTATGAAAGTGATAAATGACAGGGAGCAATAATGCACTTACCATACCATTTGTTTCTCTTCAGGTTTGTTTGAGAAAACTCTGTGTGGATGACGAAAACGTTTGACATGCATATCTGTTCTGGTGTTATTGCATTACAGGTAACGTTTGAAGGTGTTGTTGGTAGTACTGCATTCAGTGATATCGCTATCGATGACGTCGAGTTTCAGGAAAATACAAAGTGCACAACAACGGCTGAAACCTTAGGTAAGACCACCGACAATAATGAAATCTTGATCTCTGTCGTGTTTTTCTATCATCATTATAATACTCCTATCTTTCAATGTTTCAACACCTATTCACTTTG
>JAHPZR010024175.1:0-19839 GCA_019787425.1 Platygyra sinensis | reverse complement strand
GATTGAGTTGGACCAAATTTCCTAGTCCATGTAAAGCTTCCAGGCCCATTCTCCCAGCCACAATACCAGATATCAAAGTTGCAACTTGCATCTGTTGAAAGTGTCTCAGTTATTCAGTGATATAGCTCAGCAAACATTGTTACCATTAGCCCAAATAAGAGTTGCTCGAGAGCGATTTGAATTATGAACTGAACCAGCTCAACTTATTGGTGACAAATCTTTTGTACATGTATTATAAACCAAATACTTCGAGATACCTTTTTGCCAACGAATTTATTAACCCATGTTTAAAAAAACTTGTCCTGAATACTCTTTTTTATGTACACTTAAGTTACCACGCGTCTCCCTTACCCTTTGCATCCACAGTGTAATTAAAGTCGCAAATGACTCCAGCATCCTCATCATGATCACAATCACTGTTTCCCCAGCCGACATGTGGACAGGCTGCAATAGTGTTCTCATTCCCTGTACAGTTGACATCATCAAGCCATATTGGCCCATCCTGAGCACCACCAAAAAAGGACTCGGTAGTAATGGCAACAGCTCTTGGGTATCCCAGCATACGGCACACCACATGAGCATCATTCATGTCCCACTCATCATCACACACCGTACCCCACTGGCCATTGTAGTAAAGAGAAACACGACCTTGATTTGGGTAACCTCCTCCGTCCAATAACTCAACGTATATAACTGTTATGGAATAATTACGAATCAGAATAAGAATTATCTATACAAGCTGTTTGGACGTTTTTATGCACTTGACGTTCTTTTTGACGTTACGGGAGTAGAATCACGCGAATAATAATCACTTTACCTGGAATTGTCTCCCTACAAATCACACCAGCATCTTTATTGTGGTTACAATTATGTGATCCCCATCTTCTGAATGAACAAGAAGCAACAGAAATTTCATTTCCGCTACACCATAAGTCATCAAGCCAAATCTTTTGAGTGGAATTTCCAGCTCCAAACCTCCCGTCAACGTCAACAGAGACGGCTCCAGGAAAACCCATCATTTGGCAAATCACCTCTGCATCTCGTATGTCGAAGTGATCGTTGCAAATTGTTCCCCATTCACCACTGTAAAAAATCTCCACACGACCTTCCCGATCGTTTGAGCCATTCACTAATCGGACTTGTGCAGCTGAGGGTTAAACAAAAACAATGTAATATTTAAATTTATACTGAAAGTAAAAAACGAAACTGGACAAAGCAGTTGGTAACATATGACCACTGCAAACATACATGGTGGTCCTGTTGATTTGCCAGTATCATTTACCACTGTTGATACGCTCTGATTGGCTGGCCTTGGTGAATCACCACACAACACTCCAGCGTCTTCCAGATGATCACAGTTGTGAACCAACCAACCATTGTGACTACACTCGTTAAGGGAACTCTCATTTCCGTTACAGTTAACATCATCGAGCCAAATCGGCCCAGTTCCATAAAGTTCAACGTCCTGTTCTGCGACAATGACACCAAATGAGATGGCGGTCCACGCGTAGTTGAAGCCAAGCATTCGACAAACTACGGCAGCGTCATTAATATCCCAGTTGTCATCACAGATTGTACCCCAAGTTCCATTGTGGAGGATCTCTACTCGGCCAAAATTGGGAATGCCGCCATCACTTAATCGCACTACTGGGGCTGGAGAATTGAATCAATTGATAAGAAAAATAGTAATAATTTTAATCAAATAGTAACAACACTCAATAATTTATTCTGTCCCAATGAGGTTTTCAAGCTGGCATATTAAAATTTCAATAAGGCATTAGCATCAGCTAAAAGGCAGGAACTTTGGGTTTATGTCGTTTATAACAAAAGAAAGATTTTCTATAAAATTGAAACTAACCTGTTATATTTTGCTCACAAACTACTCCTGCATCTTCGTCGTGGTCGCAGTTACTTGATCCCCATCTTCTGAATGAACAAGAAGCAATTGACGTCTCATATCCACTGCACCATAAGTCATCAAGTAGAATGGTTTGATTGGAATCTCCGGTGCCAAATGTCGCTTCGACCTCAGCAGAGACTGCTCCGGGAAAGCCCATCATTCTGCAAATGACATCTGCCTCTGGTTTATCAAAGTCATCATCGCAAACAGTACCCCATTCACCATTATAAAAGACTTCCACACGACCTTCTGTACTACTTGATCCATCCACTAATCGAACTTGAACAGCTGTGGTGAAAAAAAGAGAACGTTCATCTTAACTTAGTTTTAAACCAAACAGACAAGTTCAATTCTTTAAGAGAGTCAACCTGCAACGCACTTCTACGAGGTTTCACCTGAACGGGAATTTTCCCTTGATATTCTCCAACGAAAACGTTGCATAAAATCAATATGGTCTAAATTACGCTAAAAAATACTATTAAACTAATCAGGAAATACGCGTCTACGAAAACTGTCCGTCCCCGTCTGTGGCTGTTTATTGAGTTAATTAATTATGAACATGGTTTCGGGCAACAATGCTGATAAACGGTGATTAGATATATCTTATTAGTTGATGACATAATATGCTACATATTTGGACTGCCCTGAAGACTCGTCAAAATAAAAACGGCGAGTAGAAATTTACAGCGACTAATGCCTCCTTGGGGGACAATGTACATCTTATGCAGGCCCCAAATTTTGACTCTTATTAAAAGAAATTCAGAGTTGTACTGGAGGAAGTGACTTTACATAATGAACGCATGCCGCGCGTCACTTGGCAATTTGTTAGTCTGCGTCAAGAAAATTCTACAAAAAACTGTAAAGTACAAACCAGTCCATTCTCCAGATGCTTGTTAGCTACGTGGAGTGCACTCAGTGTTTGCAGTTTAATTGGTTGTGAAAATTTCTTTACAAAAAAAAATGCACAAAAGAACTTACATGGTGGCCCTGCAGGTTTGTTAGTGTCATCTACCACTGTTGATACGCTCTGATTGGTTGGCCTTGGTGAATCACTACACAACACCCCAGCGTCCTCCAAATGGTCGCAGTTATGAACCGACCAACCATTGTGACTACACTCGCTAAGGGAACTTTCATTTCCGTTACAGTTAACATTGTCAAGCCAAATGGGCCCAGTTCCGTAAAGTTCAAGATCCTCGTTCGTTATGAAGACACCAAATGAGATAGCGGTCCACGCATATTTGAAGCCAAGCATTCTACAAACTACAGCAGCGTCTTCAATATCCCAGCTGTCATCACAGACTGTGCCCCAAGTTCCATTGTAGAGAATTTCCACTCGGCCAAAATCAGCAGCCCCGCCATCACTTAATCGCACTATTGGAGCTGCTAGATATCAACAGATAAACAGCCTACGTTCAGTTTCACTCTCTTCTGTTAGCGACCCAGGGCTGTAAGTTTGAGCCACTGCTAAGAATAAGCTCCCAAGTTTACAACTCTTTCTAGGTTTGAAAAAGGTTTGTTTAATCATTACATTCTGTCCAAACTACACACACGTTGAATTGAGTAAATGAACTGGATAAGAAATTCAGGTTTTCTTTAAGATAGATATACCAACAGATTACTATCAATCAGTTCACAGAGGACAATGGAAGACTTAATGGGATAGGGAAGCGTTAAGATTAGACTTTCTTGAACAGGTTACAGAGGTATCATCCTCTCAGATTAGCTGTCATCTCAAGTGCAAAATCACCCCCCTCCCCCCCCCCAAAAAAGAAAGAATTTAACAAATAGATTCCATGTTGCCGTGCGTCTGTTCAGTAATAGATCACAGATGACGTCAAAATGTGGTAAGAACAAAAAAGTGGCACACGAGGCGTAGCCGAGTGTGTCACTGATGTTCTTACCACATTTTGACGTCTTCTGTGATCTATTACTGAACAGACGCACGGCAACATGGAATCTATTTGTTAAATTTTTTTTTTTGGGGGGGGAGGGGGGGTGATTTTGCACTTGAGATGACAGCTAATCTGAGAGGATGATATTTGTTTTATATTATAACGAAAAGCCTTTTTTATTTCAACATATTTCAACATAAAATGAAAGCCGGCCTTTGCCCCGCCTTATTGCCCACTTTGGCTTAGACGAAAAAAAGCCATTTGACGTGATCTATGATCTATACAAAATGAAGCAATTTCATTGGTTGCTATGCGTAGCAAAGAATTTTGATTGGTCGAGAAAAATCACGCCACTGTCAAACCTGACTCGAGCATCGCTTCTCGTAGAATGAAAACTTAAAGCGAAAGCAGAATTGAACTGCGAAATCTACAAATCTTGAAGAAAATGCTGGAAAAATCGAGTCAGTTTTTGTCATCGGAGTAGCCCTGTGAGCCGAAAAGCTTGGACATTGCCTTGAAATTACAGGAGATGAAAAAATACCCTCGGAAAACTTGTGGTTGCGGTCAACCTAGAGGCCATTTGATACGAGTTTTGAATGAAAGGAACGTAAATGACAGTGGAGATTTTTGTCTTCTCTGATTGGTGATTCTCAAATCAGCTTGATATAGTGTTGGAGACACATTTTAGCTGCGATACTGTTGACCGTGAGCTGTTGTTAGCTATACTTAGTTCGCTGCTGTGCCCTGAAACGGACAGGAACATTCGCATTGGAAAGCAAGGTTATGTAAGCTTAACCGCTTTTTTATTTTTCCGATTGTAAGAAGTGATGTTTTGATGTTTCATTCCTGACATCAATTAGTGTGTCCACAGTTGTTTTGACACTGGGAAAAGTTGAATTTTTCGTTTAGTCTCGTTCGACTGCCGTCTGCGACTGCTCGAGAGTTTTTTCTGGATCATTTTCTAAAAGAAACGGCTTTATCTTTCGTTTTCTGGCTTCTCGAACCTGTTCAATGCCTCGGCAAGACTTTTTTGTACCTTATATTTTGCCCGGTTACGTAAAATATCCGAATTCTCAAAACTTTCCGCCATTTTAAAACGGCAAAGGGAAAAACTTTGTAATGATGACGTCAATCGTGCATCTGTCTTCTAATAGATCATAGGTGAGTACCAATCAAAATGCGAGAATAACTGGGGTTATTATATAAATACATATAACAACAACAACAACAACAATAATAATAATAATAATAATAATAATCATAATAATAATAATAGCTAGTGTAGCTTGCGAACGTAAAGCCAGCTGCCCCTCACTGCTGCGCTAGGTGTTTCGCGTACAGACGGCTGTATTCGCAGGCTATAGAACGTAACACTCTTGTTTACATACCAGGTTGTAACGTACGAATAACTGAGCTCGACATCACCACCGAAGATGAACTTGAAGATACCACTGAAGGTACAACGGCTGTAAACAAACTAGATAATGAAGAAACATTTGGTGTTATTGTGCTAGAAGATAGCGATGGGAGCATCCGATGTATTGTCGTAGATTTAACAGTGGGACGTAGTACAGAAGATACTGCTGTTGCTGTTGTTGCTGCTGTTCCGCTAGGGAGCAAACCTTGGGAAGGCTGGATTGCTGACTTTGTCACTGCGCTTGAAAGCCCTGAGGGTTTTACTGTTGTCGGACTGTGGCATATTACCTCCACGTCTTTTCCATGATCACAGTTATTGATTCCCCAGCCACTGTGACCACATTCTGTTAAAGATTTCTCTTCTCCTGTACACGACAGATCACTTAACCAGATCGGACCAGTCCCCCCGGGGTATTCACTACAACAACCGGCTGTCCATGCCCCTGTGTATCCCAGCATTCGACACACAACTGATGCATCGGGCATATTCCAGCCATCTTTGCAAATGGTGCCCCAGAATCCATTACGATACACTTCTACACGACCTTTGTTGGGGGTGGTACCGCCCACAAGCCGAGCTTTTATGATAAAATCTACAGAAAGAGCGAAAGAAATGGAAATAAAAATTACTTCTTTGATATCCTAGGCTCAGTAGGAACTTTGTTCAATACCTATAGGTTAGTTTATTATATAGCAAAAACAAGAACAATTTAATTCGTTTAATGTAGCTAGTTTGTACTAACTGACGTTTTGCTTGCAAACTGCGATGAGACAAATTTAATTCTTTTAAAGTTTGCTCGCCCTATTTACTTTTTTTCTCCTCAGCGTTTTGGCACTTACAGAAATACCTATTGTTAGATAAAACATTCAATGATTTTGTATTTTAGTCTGCAACTTTTTCGCTTCATAACATTACTGGTTTAGATGCCGGTCTAGATGGGAAAATCTAGACCGCGGTCAATTTCAGCCAATCAAATTCGTGAATTTGGTAGTTCCCAGTCCTTGTGAAACAGAGCCATATAATAAGTTTCAAAACTATATTGCCTGGACAACTTGAATTGTTAGTGAATTGTCGGCGAAATGCCAAAATGGTCACACGTAACACAATATTAAAGGGCCCTAGTCAGCCACACCTTTGTTTTTGTTTACTTACTAGAATTTGGCTATTATATTTTATTCGGAGCCTGTCGAAACGAAGAAAAATTACCGTTATACTACTCAAGAAAATTATTCATACCTTCAAGAACACAGCTTACAGTAAAACAATAAGAATTCGCTTCACCATGCTATATCAATAATTTCGATGGCATCGAAAATAGCGGAGGCTGACTAGGGCCCTTTAATACATCTGTGTACAGATTTCTGATTGGGGCAATGTCGTACCTTTTATTTCCAGCTCAATGATGCTCCTTGGTGCCGCAAAAGAGCTGAGAAATGAACAGCGAAACCGAGTGGCATCAGTGTCTGTGATATTTTTTAACTGGAGTGTCATGTCATTTCCAGGAATGACATCAAAAGTGTCATCATTTCCAATTTCCTGGTGAACTCCACCAGAAAAGTGTTTAACGGCCATAATTTGCCATAGATTGCTATAAAGAAACATTTCCCTTTCTAAAATTATTAAAGAAAAGCGATCAGCTTTCAATTTTTCCTCTGTTGATAATGATATTGTCCATTCTAATGTTGCAGGTGAGCCTCTGATTACACCATTAGGATGTTTGACACTCCAAGACAGTGATTCTAAAGAACAAAAATAGAGGAGGTTCATTTGTCAGGTGATTTGTTTTGCATAGAGTAAATGGGACTGTGGCAAAATTAGAAAGAATCTTTCTACTCTAATGAAAGCTAAAAAAAGCTTTAGTCATCGATTAGGATTGAATACTAATACAACATTTAAACTAAAAATAACATGAAGTTAGCATTCCGACATGCAAGTTATTTTACTCTATTGCGCTCTATGCTTCCCCTCGACAGCAACATATGAAACAGTATTCTTTATGAACCTTGTTTTATAACTTCTCTTAATATGACATAAAATAAGTGCAGACAATGCTTTAACCCTTTCACTCCCAAGGGGTCTCCCTTTGACGAGTAAAATCGTCTGGCGTTAGACAGAGTAAAATCTATTAAGTCACTCTTGGGAGTGAAAGGGTTAAGGGAGATAGTTTTTTAACCCTTTCACTCCCAAGGGGTCTCCCTTTGACGAGTAAAATCGTCTGGCGTTAGACAGAGTAAAATCTATTAAGTCACTCTTGGGAGTGAAAGGGTTAAAAATAAATAAACATGATTCGAAGTTTCCAAGGTTTTCTTCTGGTGGAAGATTAAATTAAATCATGCGGTTGAATTTTAATATACCAACTGTGGCACACTGAAACTATGAGAATAACTACCATCCAGTTATACTACGTCTGATCTAACGCTCAAGTCGAACTTTATCCCAGGAAATTTCTGTTGATTGACTAACAGTCTGTTAATAGCTCCCAATCCAGTGGCCAAGGTTACAGATTCCATTCTAGATTTTTATCACTTGTGTCAGTTATTATCGATTATCAGCCGACAGCTACAATGGGATTTAAAGGAACGTTTGGAATCCCGAGAACAGCCAGCCTCTCCTGGCGGAAAATGTTGTTTATAACACTAGCCCGGAACAAATCAAATGTGTTTTTGAGCGCCAAGCATAACTTTGTAAAAACAATTTCGGTAAGTTTATGCTGCAATTAAACACACAACCCGGGAGCCGTATCTCTCTGGCGACAGTGATCTGATCTGGAAAAACAGTCAGACAAGTTATCTCAAACAATTGTTTATGTAATCTGTGTGCGGCAGTCGCTTCACTTTGTTCGGTTTGAAGGCCATTTGACCATGAAAATATTAAATTTATTCAGTTTGTAACATGAAGCTCGGTGCTGAACACGAAATCCACAATGTAAAAGTGAATACCAAAGCATTTTATCAAGCACTTGCTTCGTTCTTACCTGACAACTAAATAAACATGTCTAGCAACAGAAATTTCGTTCAAGTGTTTAACAGATAATGATTGCAAAGGTCACTTGAGTGTAAAATAATCTCGAAATCGAAATGGTTTACAAGACGAACCGTCATCCCAAAAGCCTTGTTATCTAGCGATAAAAAAAAGTTTTGATCCAGTTACTATTTAGGTTCTTTTTCTATTACCCTTTTCGCCTGAATTTAAAGCGCGCCCGATGTTGGTTTATGCGTTCCTTCACATAAAACCTTCACTAAAATTTGCATATGCAGCTACTGCATCTAATCCCTCACTCACCTGAGTAGGAAAACAGAAGGTGAAGTATTATAAGTGACAGGAAATTATCCATCATCGCCAGCAGAGGTCTCAATCAGGGGCTTGAAGCGATTTTTTATCAGAAAGCGACAACCAGAACGTTTTTTCGATCCGTAAAGTGAGTTACACAGATTACTAACTGACGTAATGGACAAATGAATAACATATTCTCAGGAATGTTTACACCTCCCATTTTTGTACAAAAGAGATTATCTCACGTCACGTTGTCTTTGTTTCCGTTTGATGTCGTAATCCTTAATTTATGGCATTCCAGACTTAAGGATGTAAAACGGATTGTTCCAGAGAAGACTCCGTGCTTTGTCCGTGCTCCGACTGTTTTTTGTAGTACGCTGTTTAATTTCAACGCATAAGTTATCGCAATCATAATGTTTGAAACCATCACAGCGAACATTCATTTTCGATTTAGGTGCGGTTTTGCTTCCAGTGCGAAAACAATGAAAGATTTCTATCGACGGAAGTTAAGTTACTGGCTAGTTGACCTGGTTGTTGTGTCACGCACATCCGCGAGGGGTGCCTCTGTGGAATGTGTCTTCACGCACGTTACAAGCGAAGCACACGCGACCTACGTTTTGAAACAGAGGTACAAGGAAACGCGTAAATAGCCTATTATCCCTGTCAGTTTTAGAAGATCTTTTAGTCTTTTATACTACCACGGCGCCGATGTTAAACTGAATGGGGAGAACTGAGTCTAACAAGACTTAAATCAGTTAAGGTTACAGTCTCACGTCTAAGCGTTCAGATACTAATTTAATTAACGCCTTCCAGGCGTTCAGTTAATTGGAGGGCAAAAAGCGGTGAGCGAAAAATAGAAGCGCAGCGAGAGTAGGCAGTTCTTCTCCCATACTTTTTCGCTCACTATATTTTACTATCAGTTTCTCAGTTTCCGCACCCAAAGCGCTAAGTTGCAGAACATTGAAAAATATGGAGTGACCGTAGAAAAATCGTTTTCGAAATAAAAAATTCGCAGACACTTTTTGTTGTTTATACAGTCGACACTCCGGTAGCGACTACTTCTCGTAAGCGACCGGGTCCCAAAATTGGAGAAAAAGGTGTTGTAACATTATCGCATTCCTGTACAAGAGCCGGAAATTTCTCAGGGGGAAGAACCGGGAGGCAGCTTGGCCGAATGGTTAGAATGCCGGAGTTTGAATCCGTAGGTCACGGGTTCAAATTAGCTGATGTTGTTCACAGTAGCTCCGAGTTCAACTTCTCTGCTACGCTTCAGTGGAAATAACCAACTGGTCTGCCTCCCGCCAGCTGGGATTCTTAACCTAGTTATGTTTATTTGAATATTTATTCATCATTGTTTGTTTGCATTGGTCCTGAATACCCCCAATGGTATACGTTTACATACTATTTCAAAAACGAGTGAGACTGTTTCATCAGGTTTTCCAAACACAAGAAAACTGATGCTTTTATTGTTTACGAGTGTTTGGAAGCCTTGATGAAACAAGATGCACGAGTTTTTGAAATAGCTTCTCATTAGCGCCTCAGGAATAAAAGAAAATGGAAATTTTCACGAATTTTTCATAGCTGCTTGTCGGAAAACTTCTTGTTACGAAAAATTGTATTGTTATGGTGATTTGCCTTTTTAGAAAGGGTGTCACCAATGTGAGCACAATGCTGTGGGTGATTGTAAAATCAAGGTTTAAGTTTGAATTCTTCACTCTCTTTTGAAATTGCTTTACCGCGTTTTGGGCAAGCAAAATCAGCCGATGAAGAGGCCAAGTTCTTGGAAAGTGCACTTGTAACAAAAATAAATGGGCCTTCGGGATATTCAAACAATGGCCGAAACAGATATTGATTAAAGTACCTAATGTTGAAGTCAGTGGTTTATTCAGAGATAGGGATTTCCAGTTTGTCATGTCGCTGGATACATCTTTGATTGTGTTTTTGAATCACTGACTTTCTAAGTTTGTTCAAGTGGTACCGAAATCTTCCTCCGAACGTTATCCCCCAAGAACAGTGTATCTGATTATTGCCGGCATCCGTCGATTTCTTGCAGAGAAAAAGCCAGGTACTTTAAGAACTGTAAAATAAATATTAACTTAAACAAGTGAACGAACATGATCATGTTTTCTTAAGAAAATGTCTTGCCACTTCTTTTCAGAGAGGGTCTTAATAAATGTTGCTTGTTCATGTTGGTGTTTCTGTTTTAAGTATTCAAATACGTGTTATTAATATTCAAATTAACTGAGAAGTGAGTTCATTAGAGTTTCCATCAAAATCAAGGGTTTGATATTTATACCTAATCGTACCTTCTTGGTACGCTTCGGCGGCATATCTGCCCAGTTTGGTCGAGCCATGGTTCGTATTTTACTTTGTCCGAATGCCATACAGCAAGCAAAGTGACAAAATCGTGGTAGCAAAATATGTGTAAATCCTTTCTCTGCAAAAGTTTTACCGGCACTTGAAAAAGAGCGGCGAAAATTACAGTATCGACGCAGTTGGCGAGCGTCTTCCAGTTTAGTTTTGGCGGGAACGTTTGCGCCTTTTTTCGACCGCAAAACATCACCAAAATCTTAAATTACGAGATGCTTGTTTACTGGAAAAACCTCTTTGCATTTTATCGTACGGTAACATTACCATATCTTGGGATATCAGGCCAGTCACTTGATATCGCAGGATATCAGGACAGTAGAGTTGGCTTCTGATTGGCTAATTGCGAATTTGGGTACGGTGAGACAATCATGAAAACCATAGCCGTAGAGCGCGTCATTCCAGTGTTTCACCGGGGTTTGAAATTACATCCACCTGACGAAATTGGCGTCTCTTGGTTGGATAATCTCCTTTTGAATAATAAATGAGTTTGCGAAGTACTATGAGAGCTATTACTAACACCATCACCATCACCATCACTATCACTACTGATCGCTATCGCTATCACTATCACTATTATTATCACTATCACTATCACCATTACTATTATTATTACTATTGCTATTGCTATTGTTGTTATTATTCTTATTTAAGAAATAGAAAACATGTACCGTGTTTCTTGCGAGTTTTAGTAGAATTTTACTAGTATAGTAATGCAAATGCTGTATTGTGATTGGCTGAGCCATTGCACACTATCAGCCATTAGTGTGCAGCGGCTGGAGTTCGTCTACAAAATGACGACGTTTTTACGTTCTGCCAAAGTTTTGGAGGAAAATTTTGATGAAAATGGATAATCAAATTCCAAAAAAGAATAAACGAAGGACATTTACGATTTCTTGATGCGCGCGAGTACACAACTTCGATTGTCGAGAAATAAGTGGAAACCGTTATTCCAATTTAACTTTAGTAAGAATTCTACTAAAACAATTAGATCATTCGGTCTCGATTTCTATGAGGTGATAGTTAATTCGGCCTTCGACCTCATCAACTATCTCCTCATAGAAATCTAATAATCTAATTGTTAACTAGAAACACGAGTGAAAGTTCAGGAGAACAGCTTTTTCGAGAAACTCAGAGCACATTTTCTATTTTTTTAGACAACGACGAAAAAAGGTTTAACAACTTATTAACTTTGATTATCAAAATGTAAATTCTCTTTGCTCGCGCCATCATTACGTCAACAGCTCGTGCTAGTTCTGTAAAGACAGCAGACTGCAAGGCTGATACTACGTGAAAAACGTTTCGAGACACCATCATGACAAGAACCGATAAAGCAGGATCGCAACAGATTACACAACGTGGTTTCAAAGGGTAATTAATGATACTTGTGCAAGGAGATTTAATAGCGGTCAGCGTAAAACGAAGCCGTGGACTGCGTGCTGCAACTGCAGACAGAGGGTAAAATGACTGATGAAAAAATGAAGACTGTCGACCAGGGATAAAATGTGGACTGCAGATTGCAGAGTTGAAGTGTATTTCATATTATTTCCAAAATCAAGTAAAAACCGCAGTCCGCAGTCCGCAGTCTTCGTTTTACAATGACCGAATTCAATAAATCTTGTTTACTGTACACTTGCGATGCAGTACTTACATTTCTTTACTTGCATTATGGAGGCGCAAACAGTAACTCTTTTAGTGTTCCTTGATCTTAGCGCTGCATTTGATACCGTTCGGCATGAGACCCTGTAAAGTCGTCTGAGGTGGAGGCTCGGAGTGGATGGCAAAGCGCTTGACTGGTTTGCGTCATATTTGGCAGATCGTTCACAACACGTTGCTGTGAATGGGTCTTTCATCTGCCTTTGCATTGAAGCAAGAGGTTCTACAAGGGAGTTATCTTGGCCCAATCCTTTTTACCGTCTACACAACTGAGCTATTTCACATAGTTGAAAAGCATTTGCCAAGCGTTGATTGCTATGCTGATGAGATAGCGCTTAACGCTATGGGCGACTGCATTAAATATCTAAGGGATTTGATGAACAGGAATCAGTTAGCGCTGAATGTCGCCATAACACCAAATTCTTACTTATAGGCACTAAACAACAGCTTGAGAAGGTTAACTTTAGTAGTATCACCGTTGGCGACACACTCATGGAAGCCAAATCTGAGGTAAGGAATCTATAGGGTCATGGTTTGACTCTCTTCACATGTCTATCCACATTAGGAAGCTCTCTGTCTCGGCTTTCTATCATCAACATAACATAGGTCGTATTTGTAAGTTTTTAGTTTAGATGCTACAAAAACCCTCGTGCACTTATAGACTATTGCAATATTCTTTTACATGGTCTCAGCCTGCCGTACTTATTAACAAAGTGCAACGCGTTTAAATGCCACTGCAAGGCTGGTATATCGCGCGCCACGCCATTGTCACGTCACACCCCTTTGGAGCGAGCTGCACTGGCTACCGGTCAGACAGCGGGTTCATTACAAGATTTTGCTTTTCACTTTCAAGACCATCCGTGGGAAATCGCCAGTTTACTTGCGAAGCCAGGTGCGTATAGGTTAAGATCATCTACTGGAACCGGCCATCTCGTCGAACTAGGACCACTTTAGGTGATAGGTTATTTCAAGTAGCTGCCCCAAAATTGTGGAATGCTCTGCCGCATGAAATCTGCTCTATCTCTGACGTTAAATATTTTCGAGCGCCATCTTAAGACGCACCTGTTTAGTAACGCACTTTAAAATTTTATTTATTTTTCTTTCTTAATTACGTGCTATATATTTTATTTTATTTTGTATATTATAAACAAGAGACCACGATAAATCTTTTCAATTTTATCATATGTAAAGCGCCTTTGATCATTTTTTCCGGAAAATGCGCTCTATACGTTTTTAATTAATTATTAATCGTCTTGTTTTTGGCAATTTTTAATGGCTAGCAGTATCTGAGAAAACTGGCATCAAAACAACTTTGGGAAAGGAACTGTGCGGCTAATAACATTCATTACAATCTCATTTTTTTGCACAGACATATAAAATCCATTTACATATATTTATATTAAAGGCCGACTTTGATGTTTTTAAGGTATTTTGCTATTTCCTTCCTCCCCACTTTACCTATCAGACCATGGAACTCCAGCAGTTTGAGTTAACATATCAGGCGATGGCGCATCATGTTTCACATAAGTTCGTCAGTTGTTTGTTTGTCTAGAGCAAGTTCTCTTAAGTGCAGATTGTTTTATTGTTTATTTCATTGCTTTAACAATTTAGACATAATTGAAATACATTTACGTAACAATAGGAAAAAACAACATTACAACAATTTAAAGAGTATAAAAGCCCTCTTCCACTTTCTCATTAGACGTTTTGCTTTCTTTTTTCTGTTGCAGTTCTAGGGGACTACAGCATAGCGTGGCTGTTGAACAACCAGTTAGAGATTATCCAACATAAATCACTTTATTAAGTAGAGGACGTTGAAATGAATCACTTAACCAGTGTGGTAAACCCCATACTTTATCAACTCCTGAAACTACCAGTACAATGGACAGATTGCGTGGCTTCTTCTAAAGAAAAAAAAAATAATAGGGAAGATTTTCCTTTTTTGATTGCCAAGTTGATGTATCTTAAACCTGCTTACTTCTTACTGAATGCTAAAATTAAAACCCAACTTGGACCTGATTGGTTCAAACAACCATGATGTCAAAGCCATGCAGCCTTTAATTTATATTTTAATGGACTAGTTTGATGAGCTGAAGAGTTGTGCTTCATGTTGAAGGCCATGGATAAAGTGGAGCAGTGTTTACTGATTTGCCTGGCCTGACCTTACATTTTTTTTATAGACCTTGCGCCACAGGTAGCCCATACTCTCTGGTCCTTGTCGAGTCATTTCTGGCATAATTGTAAGCAATATGTTTATGATCATAAACGTTAGACTTACTGTACAAGCGGCGCTGTTTCACCTTTTTAAATACTATTTTCTTCTTGAGACGTCTCAGTCTGTAGGTTTTAATTTATTGCAATATATGTGCAAATATTAATAACTGGAACAGTCGGCTACATTCGATTTTGCCATTCTACTGAGAACGTTTTTTGTGACATGTGACATTTTTTTTTTCTAACCATCTTAAGTGCTTGGAAACTGCAAAGTTACTTGTGCGAGTGCCAAATAGCCATCCAAGTCTGTATGGGCATGTGATACTCAGCGGTCACCCCTTTTGCTCTTTTCTCTCTCTCCCCCATCTGTTATTCCAAAAATCAAACAATCCCCCTAAAATCCCTTGTTTAATATATTCTGTCTAAAAGCTCATTTTTTCTGTAATATAAATTCTTCAATCCATACATTCCTGTACAGTGACTTACCAGATAACCCGATTAGTGGGTTAACATTGTCAAATGGAAATGAGTAAACTATACTAAGGGCAAAGAAAGTATTGAATATCCTTTTGTCTACGGTTCGAGAGTTATTCCAAAGGGTCTGGATAGCTTCCTTTCGATAAGTTTGTTATTATTCGAATGAAGGAAACAGCCCCAAAAGCAGCCCTATAGCCTGCCTATTGCCGAACTTGTCTGACGATTTTCCTCTTCTTACTGAACATGAACAGCTGTGTTGTAATTGTGTTCTCGATGATGCTGTTTCTACCAGTACCAGGTATGCGACTTAGCGTTTGAAGTATATCTTCTTGATTCGATAACTAAAGCCAGAGCGGAATACATTAAAAAGCAGAATTATTTTCCTCTTTCAGCATTTATCTGGAAGTTGAAACCTCCCAAGATTGTTCAAGGAATTCTCGGTGAAAACTTAACACTGGAGTGGCAGTTTTCACTTGTATCCGCAGATGAGAATTTTGATTATTTTGCTCTGCTTCGAAATGGCATTGACATGATTAAATACAGTAACGATGTGGGTGTAGTAATTTACTCTACTGGACTCGTCAGTATGGCAACAAATGGAACACCAGCCTTTACATTGCTCAATCTACAGCTGAATGACGATAAAGCTGAGTTCTGCTGTAAAGTTGGCACAAAAGGTACTGGGGCATCGCACGGAAATATCCATAGGGATTGTGTTACTCTGAAACTTTTAGGTAAGGGAATGCTGCTATTAAAACTGTTTACAGCTATCTTATTTTTGTTCTTCTTGCAAAGTAACTCGCTAAAATAGCGTGCCAACTTCGCTGGTTATATAACAACTGCCCAGTATCTCGAGAGCTCGATTCCATGCTCATCATTTTGCTGTCATGACCAAAGAGTGAAGCGTGCTTCTCGCCCCCAGGATCTCGCGTTTTTTTTTCTCGTGGGTTTTTTCACGTCTCGCTCGATGGACTCCGGCCATCCGGACTAAGCGAAAGAGGGACTGACTACTGGTAGTCTAATAATACATGTAGCTGTGTTGTATTCTTTTAATACACGTATTCGTATTTAATAGACCACTTCTGATTTATAAAATTTAGCTTGGCGGCGCGGTCTAAAGGACACAAGCAAAGAAACTTGAATGCATCACCAGGCATCACCATCAAACTGATTTTTTTAAAAAAATCTTTTTATTGGTTTCCTGCACTGCTAGCAAATACATCAACTATCACGTCGCATATATCGCCTAACCTACTTTACATTGGTTTCCATAATTACTCATGTTTATCATTTCTCTCGTGTATGACCTGATAATTTCACTTAACTTCGGGCATTCCGCTTTTGCACTGAGCATTTTTTCGTGGCTAATAATCAAAGATTTCTATTCTGTACTTAAATAAAACTTTATTAACAAAGACAGAGAGGTAAAAAGCTTGATTAAGCATCTTACTAGTGTAATTTCTTAATATTTCTTTCTCGCAAGGGCCAGATATGATACCAAATAGTTTCTCTTCAATGGTAGGTGCAAAGTTTGAGTTGTTCGCAGCGTTAAACCAGCTCAGTCTATTACGTTTACGAAAATCTTTACAAATTGACAGTTGAGAAAAGTATGATCCGATGACTGAATCTTTCTCACCACAGTAGAGAATTCATCGTCTGCTTTAATGCCATGTCGATGAAGCTCCTTTCTAGTAACTACAATTGCTATGAATTAATTTGAACTCAGTGGAAAAGCGGAATGCCCGAAGTTAAGTGAAATTATCAGGTCATACACGAGAGAAATGATAAACATGAGTAATTATGGAAACCAATGTAAAGTAGGTTAGGCGATATATGCGACGTGATAGTTGATGTATTTGCTAGCAGTGCAGGAAACCAATAAAAAGATTTTTTTAAAAAAATCAGTTTGATGGTGATGCCTGGTGATGCATTCAAGTTTCTTTGCTTGTGTCCTTTAGACCGCGCCGCCAAGCTAAATTTTATAAATCAGAAGTGGTCTATTAAATACGAATACGTGTATTAAAAGAATACAACACAGCTACATGTATTATTAGACTACCAGTAGTCAGTCCCTCTTTCGCTTAGTCCGGATGGCCGGAGTCCATCGAGCGAGACGTGAAAAAACCCACGAGAAAAAAAAACGCGAGATCCTGGGGGCGAGAAGCACGCTTCACTCTTTGGTCATGACAGCAAAATGATGAGCATGGAATCGAGCTCTCGAGATACTGGGCAGTTGTTATATAACCAGCGAAGTTGGCACGCTATTTTAGCGAGTTACTTTGCAAGAAGAACAAAAATAAGATAGCTGTAAACAGTTTTAATAGCAGCATTCCCTTACCTAAAAGTTTCAGAGTAACACAATCCCTATGGATATTTCCGTGCGATGCCCCAGTACCTTTTGTGCCAACTTTACAGCAGAACTCAGCTTTATCGTCATTCAGCTGTAGATTGAGCAATGTAAAGGCTGGTGTTCCATTTGTTGCCATACTGACGAGTCCAGTAGAGTAAATTACTACACCCACATCGTTACTGTATTTAATCATGTCAATGCCATTTCGAAGCAGAGCAAAATAATCAAAATTCTCATCTGCGGATACAAGTGAAAACTGCCACTCCAGTGTTAAGTTTTCACCGAGAATTCCTTGAACAATCTTGGGAGGTTTCAACTTCCAGATAAATGCTGAAAGAGGAAAATAATTCTGCTTTTTAATGTATTCCGCTCTGGCTTTAGTTATCGAATCAAGAAGATATACTTCAAACGCTAAGTCGCATACCTGGTACTGGTAGAAACAGCATCATCGAGAACACAATTACAACACAGCTGTTCATGTTCAGTAAGAAGAGGAAAATCGTCAGACAAGTTCGGCAATAGGCAGGCTATAGGGCTGCTTTTGGGGCTGTTTCCTTCATTCGAATAATAACAAACTTATCGAAAGGAAGCTATCCAGACCCTTTGGAATAACTCTCGAACCGTAGACAAAAGGATATTCAATACTTTCTTTGCCCTTAGTATAGTTTACTCATTTCCATTTGACAATGTTAACCCACTAATCGGGTTATCTGGTAAGTCACTGTACAGGAATGTATGGATTGAAGAATTTATATTACAGAAAAAATGAGCTTTTAGACAGAATATATTAAACAAGGGATTTTAGGGGGGATTGTTTGATTTTTGGAATAACAGATGGGGGAGAGAGAGAAAAGAGCAAAAGGGGTGACCGCTGAGTATCACATGCCCATACAGACTTGGATGGCTATTTGGCACTCGCACAAGTAACTTTGCAGTTTCCAAGCACTTAAGATGGTTAGAAAAAAAAAATGTCACATGTCACAAAAAACGTTCTCAGTAGAATGGCAAAATCGAATGTAGCCGACTGTTCCAGTTATTAATATTTGCACATATATTGCAATAAATTAAAACCTACAGACTGAGACGTCTCAAGAAGAAAATAGTATTTAAAAAGGTGAAACAGCGCCGCTTGTACAGTAAGTCTAACGTTTATGATCATAAACATATTGCTTACAATTATGCCAGAAATGACTCGACAAGGACCAGAGAGTATGGGCTACCTGTGGCGCAAGGTCTATAAAAAAAATGTAAGGTCAGGCCAGGCAAATCAGTAAACACTGCTCCACTTTATCCATGGCCTTCAACATGAAGCACAACTCTTCAGCTCATCAAACTAGTCCATTAAAATATAAATTAAAGGCTGCATGGCTTTGACATCATGGTTGTTTGAACCAATCAGGTCCAAGTTGGGTTTTAATTTTAGCATTCAGTAAGAAGTAAGCAGGTTTAAGATACATCAACTTGGCAATCAAAAAAGGAAAATCTTCCCTATTATTTTTTTTTTCTTTAGAAGAAGCCACGCAATCTGTCCATTGTACTGGTAGTTTCAGGAGTTGATAAAGTATGGGGTTTACCACACTGGTTAAGTGATTCATTTCAACGTCCTCTACTTAATAAAGTGATTTATGTTGGATAATCTCTAACTGGTTGTTCAACAGCCACGCTATGCTGTAGTCCCCTAGAACTGCAACAGAAAAAAGAAAGCAAAACGTCTAATGAGAAAGTGGAAGAGGGCTTTTATACTCTTTAAATTGTTGTAATGTTGTTTTTTCCTATTGTTACGTAAATGTATTTCAATTATGTCTAAATTGTTAAAGCAATGAAATAAACAATAAAACAATCTGCACTTAAGAGAACTTGCTCTAGACAAACAAACAACTGACGAACTTATGTGAAACATGATGCGCCATCGCCTGATATGTTAACTCAAACTGCTGGAGTTCCATGGTCTGATAGGTAAAGTGGGGAGGAAGGAAATAGCAAAATACCTTAAAAACATCAAAGTCGGCCTTTAATATAAATATATGTAAATGGATTTTATATGTCTGTGCAAAAAAATGAGATTGTAATGAATGTTATTAGCCGCACAGTTCCTTTCCCAAAGTTGTTTTGATGCCAGTTTTCTCAGATACTGCTAGCCATTAAAAATTGCCAAAAACAAGACGATTAATAATTAATTAAAAACGTATAGAGCGCATTTTCCGGAAAAAATGATCAAAGGCGCTTTACATATGATAAAATTGAAAAGATTTATCGTGGTCTCTTGTTTATAATATACAAAATAAAATAA
>JAHPZR010024174.1:35000-48982 GCA_019787425.1 Platygyra sinensis | reverse complement strand
TCCAAAATGCGTACCAAATAGTGAAGTGTGCTTCTCGCTCCCAGGATCTCTCGTGTATGACCTGATAATTTCATGTAAGGCATTACGCTTTAGCGCTGAGCATTTTTTCGTAGCTAATAATCCAAGTTTTCTATTCTGTACTGAAATAAAACTTCATTAAGAAAGACAGAGAGGTAAATAGCTTGGTTATGCATCTTACTAGTGTTTTTGTAGTATTTCATAAATAGGATTATCTAATTAAATTTCTTTAATTTTTCTTTTTTCGTAAAGGCCAGATATGATACCAAATAGCTTCTCTTCAATTGTGGGTGCAAAGTTTGAGTTGTTCGCAGCGTTAAACCAGTCAATTACGTTTACGAAAATCTTTTTAAATTGACATTTGAGAAAAGTATAATCAACTTAATCTTTCTCACCACAGTAGAGAATTCATTGTCTGTTTTAATGCCATGTCGATGAAGCTCCTTTTTAGTAACTACAATCCCATGAATTAATTTGAACTGGAATTCTTCCAATTTTGTTTCCTTCCAGATGTTCTTTAGGGAGGTAAAAAAAATTTTTTCCGGGCATTTTCATCTATTTACAGCGCGAATTTTCCGGTTTAATAAGCAATAAAAGTCTCTAGTTTTTGCTTTTTCTAGTTGTATTTGTGTAGAGGCGTCTAACTGAAACCAGAAGTTATTTCTTGTATATAGTTCGTTTTCAGGTGGCTCTGTATTTCTTGCATTGATTACTAAATATTTTCGAATTGCACTGACAACAAAAAATTGGAGAAAATCCGTATTGCAATCATATTTGTTGTTAAATCCGGAAAGACAGTAGCTGACCATCGCTGTTCAGCAGGTCCTGGATAAACAAAATATTACTGTCAAACTATTCTCTAATAAAAACTGGCCCGGTTTCTTTTGAAGAGAATTTCTTTGTTATTAATTTTCCAATTTCTTCAGTTCTGGAGTCAAAAGTGTTGGGACCCAAGCTAGCCTCATGCAGGGCTTTAATCATAGTTTGTACGTCTGTCATACGTATGCCACCTTCTTCTCGATCTTGATAAAGTCCGGCTCTTTTGATATTGTCTCTTCTGTTTTTCAGAGGAAGTTGAACAGTTTTGTCTTTATTATCGGAATTATTTCTTGAGGAACAGTGAGGTTTGAAGCTGAATAAACGAGTTGTGATAAACCCAAGAATTTTATTATCAGTACTCTCCCAAATACTGAGCGCAAGATCACGTGCTCTACATGTCGAGATTGGTTTGCAATTTCCGTTGCTTGAGGTTGAAATTAATTTAATTGCTTATTTCTATTTTCATTGAATGAGACATAAATGCATAAGATTTTAACCGGACTACGCAACCATTTTAGTTGTAAAGGGCTGCTTTTGTATTTACCCATCTTCCTGGCCGAAACGCTTTTTTTGCGGTTCAACTTTAAACCTGCCAGATTACCAACATTTTCAACTATTTCCAAGGTTTTTTCGACAGAAGGCAAGTCAGCACAGAAGAGGCTTGTATCGTCTGCGTGTTGACGTAATTTTAAGACTTTTAACTCTTTCCCTAATATTTTGATTCCATTGAAGCCGGGTACTTGTCGAAGCTTGTGAGCCATTAGTTATCTCTCCTGAAAGAACAAACAGTAATATATCGAAAGCGGCCTTTCTAGAAATAACTTGATGCAAAAGGAGAAGAATTGATTAGCAGGAAAGTGATGTCCTCTCCTTTAATATAATCTACAAAACAAATCCGTCTGAGTGGACTGAGAAAATATTTTACTCAGTGTAACCTGTTAAAATTAAGAATTTCAGTACTTTTTCCGTGTTTACATAGTCTCATCGCGGAAACACGAGGGGGAAAATTCGAGACGGTTGTGCAAACCCGAGACGTGGTCGACGGTTTGCATAACTTTCGATAACAACCCCCAAAGTGCTTAGATGAGGCTATGTAAACACGGAAAAAGTGTTCTATTGCTTTAATAAAATATTTCTCAAGATTACGCTCGAATCTAAAACATCGCAACTTTGTTTACATATTCTCATCCAAACACACCTATCGACCAATGAGGGCGCGCGTAGTATGTCAGTTATTTTATAATACTCGATATCAGGGAGATAAGTCACACAGCGCGACAAGAAACAATAGTCCGTCCAACCAAGGAATCTGGAACATTGTTATTTGACAATTAATGATTATGAGCTCGAAGTTTCTACATCACTTCGGCAATAGCTGAAGGGGACGTAGCCCGAGTCCACTATTACGCGTTTTATAGTCCACCATTGGATTAAACTGATCACGTGAGGCGAGAGTACATGCCCGTCCGAGGGAAATACCTGGATGGATAGAAGTCGTCGCGTCCGTGAAACTTTTTCTGTAAACAAGCGGGTTTGTAGAAAATAAAGTATTGAATAAGGGAGTTTTTTGTCTGTTTTCTTTTTCAAATTTTACATCTCACTTTCACAGCTTTCATCTCAAAAAGTTGAAAATAATTCAATTGATTTTTGAGCTAGCACGGAAAGGAAATTTAGTGGTGGACAATAAGAGTGTTTATGTTCCAGAAATATCGGTCTGGAAATTTGATGTTCTTAAAACTGTTCTTAAAATATTTTAATGTTTGTTTAATATAACTGTTTTAGTATAAATCTTGTTCACAATCTCATCAAAATCCTCTTCACAGGCACTTCAAAAACGCAAAAGACTGGCCGCCATGTTGTTAAATTGTGCACATTGCTAAGTAACTCACTTTCTACAATTTTTTGTCATTATTTTAGTCCGTCCCAGCATCATGGCAATCCCAGCAAACATAACACTGAAGGAGAGTAATGATGTGATACTCTCCTGCAACGCAACAGGTACCCCACCTCCTAATGTCACGTGGTCAAAATCAGGTGACCAAGATAATAACGTCCATGTCGGATCTCTTCTACCACTAAGAAATATCAGCAGAGTTCAAGATGGCCTGTATTGGTGCACGGCAGAAAACAGAGCTGGGAAATCCATGGTCTCAGTAAGAGTTATTGTGCAATGTAAGTGTTAATGTAAGCCCAGGACCAATTCAGTGGGAGAAATAAAACAAAGACTAAACATTAATGTGCATCAACAACAGGGTGGCCATAAACTGAAGTGCCACTGTTTGAAAGAGACAGAACATTATTTCTCTTAAGAAATGCCTCGAAGTCTACGTTACAGTATTGTTTCAGAAATACTTGAAATGCTATGTATATGTAGAGGGTTGTATTCAAGTTTAGGCGTCGATGCAAGACAAGGGTTTTGACAAAATCTCAACTGTGGTCTAAAGAAAGACATAAACATTACTGTGTTACTACATTTTAGCAAAGATCTCTTACCGTAGCGGAGTGCAATAAACTTATTCAGTACTGTGTTTAATCTACTGAACTGGTATCCTCATATCTCATGCGCCAGAGCTGACAGTTGGGAGTAAGGCTGTCTAAGCCTGTTAAGCACAGACTCTACAGAAAGAGCATTATTAGAGAAATAGTGAAGAAATCGTCCAAACTTTTCTTTGCTCGCAAAGAAATATAATCCCTCTGTCTAGATGCTACATAAACATAAACTAATTTTTCCATCTCAGGCAATTTTCGAAGCAATTTTACAATCCTTTTTAACATCGGCCTGGTCTCGCTAATGCTATGACTACACAGTATAAAAAATAAATTTGTTCTTTAAGACAGAGTTTATTCAGAACGGATTTTTCAGTGATTTCCGAGTTCTCATTGTAACGTCTCCATTTTCAGTTCCACCATCAATAGTGTATATTTCCCATGATACCTTAGCTAACGAGGCTGATGACGTCAAGTTATTCTGCAATTCAACTGGAAACCCTCGTCCAAATATTACATGGACTTTTCTGAATGGCTCTAATTCTGGGATTCTTCAATCTGAAGAAAGTCTCGTCTTACCAAATGTGACACGAAATCAGGCTGGAATATATAAATGTACAGCAGACAATGGAATCATGGTCCCAAGTATAGCCAATGTACAAGTTGCGATAAACTGTAAGTACGACATATTTGAATTGTTTACTTGATCTATGCATGTACCCTGAGAACCCATCTTTCGGACATTGGCCTGTCTACCCTCGGACACTAAGTAAATGGAGCTAACGGAAGGAAACGCGAAAATTAATACTGCGACCAAAAGGTAAACAAAAAGCTTGCCGCGTCTACCTATTGACCTCGCGCTCCTTAGCAAATAAATGTCTTTGAGCACGTGCTGTTGGTCGCCAAAACGTCTGTCCCAGTCTTTCGTTTTTTGGTTGCATTAAATAACCAAGGTAAAGTTAAAGGACATAGCGTACTTTGGCATCTACACTGGGAGGCTACGTACAATATATATTTAAAGATATGACTTCTAGAAGCCTTTTTTACAGCAGCCTGTATGTCTCGTTTTGTTCCTAACTAACCAATTTATTTATCTTATTTCATTATTGTGTTATTTCAGTCCGTCCCAGCATTATGGCAATCTCAGGAAACATAACATTGAACGAGAGTAATGATGTGATACTCTCCTGCAACGCAACAGGTAACCCACCTCCTAATGTCATGTGGTCAAAATCAGGTGAGCAGGATAATAACGTGCATCTGGGATCTCTTCTCCAACTAAGAAATATCAGCAGAGCACAAGATGGCCTGTATTGGTGCACGGCAGAAAACAGAGCTGGGAAATCCATCGCTTCAGTAAGAGTTATTGTACAATGTAAGTGTCAATGTAAGCCCAGGGCCATTTCAGCGGAAGAAATAAAACAAAGATTGTAGTGCTTTTTGTGACAATTTTTTGGCTCTTTCGGCGTTACGCAATCCTCTTGTGCTAGACTCTTTCTGCATTACGTAATCCTTTTGTATAGACTTGCAACCGTACGTTTTTCGCATACATTACTTGATAACTTAGCCTTGTATTTTTCGTTCGCTCAAAAAAGTTTTAATTCTAATCTTCGGTGCGTGCGGTACGAAGCGGGACGAATTCGCGGTCAAAGGATGAACATTTGGACTGTCGCAGACTCATAGTCGAGGTATCGTTTCACTTTAAGTTCGTGTAAACGTGTGAAAATAGAATAAATGTTTATCTGGTAAACAAGTTTTCCTACTCGTGCTTTTTTGTTACGCTTCTGTAGCATATCAGGAGAGTTTGCTCAAGCCATGGTTGTTAGTTTGGCGAGGACTAGTCAAGTCAGATTACCTAGGGCGAGACCTTTTTGTGGAAAGATATTTTCCCAATGAATTTTTTTCATTCTCAGAAGGCAAGAAAGCACTGTTGTCAGTAACAAGGTGTTTATGAGCTCAACAGGGTGACAGTTAATTGAAGTTCAACTGATTGCAAGAGACAGAACATTATTCTCAAGAAACGCTTCAAAGGCTACGTTACAGCATTGTTTCAGAAATACTTGAAATGCTATGTTGAGGGGTTTATTCAAGTTTAGGCGTCCGTACGAGAGAAGGGTTTTGACAAAATCTCAACTCTACTCTGGAGAAAGACATAAACATTATTTCTAGATTTTGGCAACGAACTCTGACCGTAGCGGAGTGCAATTAACTTCTTCAGTGCCGTGTTTAATCATACTGAACCAATATCCGATATATATGCCTCATATCTCATTCACCAGAGCTGAATTCTGTCTAAGCCTGTTAAGCATACACTCTACAAAAATAGTGTTATTAGAGAAATGGAAAAGAAATCGTTGAAACTTTTCTTTGCTCGCACTGAAGGAAATATAATCCCTCTGTCTAGATGCTACATATACATAAGCTAATTTTCCAGCTCAGGCAATTTTCGAAGGAACTTTACAATCCTTTTTAACATCAGCATGGTCTCGCTAATGCTAGGGCTACATAATGAAAAAAACTAAATTCGGTCTATAAGACAGAGTTTATTCAGAACGGTTTTTTCAGTGATTTCCGAGTTCTCATTGTAACTTCTCCATTTTCAGTTCCACCATCAATAGTGTATATTTCCCATGATACCTTAGCTAACGAGGCTGATGACGTCAAGTTATTTTGCAATTCAACTGGAAACCCTCGTCCAAATATTACATGGACTTTTCTGAATGGCTCTAATTCTGGGATTACTCAATCTGAAGAAAGTCTCGTCTTATCAAATGTGACACGAAATCAGGCTGGAATATATAAATGTACAGCAGACAATGGAATCATGGTCCCAAGTATAGCCAATGTACAAGTTGCGATAAACTGTAAGTACGACATATTTGGATTGTTCAGTTGATCTCTTCGGGGAGTACTGAAGCCTGTATTACATGTGCCATGAGAACCCGTCTTTAAGACATTGGTCTGTCTACCATTGGACACTGAGTAAACTGAGTAAACGGAGCTAACGAAAAAAAAGCGCGGAAATTAATACATTACATGTATCTTGAGAATCCATCTTATAGGCATTAGGCTGTCTACCATCGGGAACTGAGTAATTGAAGCTAACGACAAAAAAAACGCGAAAATTAATACATTACATATACCTTGAGAACCCATCTTATAGACATTAGGCTGTATACCATCGGGAACTGAGTAATTGAAGCTAACGACAAAAAGAACGCGAAAAATGAATATTGGCAACAACAAAGAAGGCCAAAATTAAACACGCGATATTTTTATACAGTTTATGTAAGAAAACAGTGGCAATTGTCCATTTTCCGTCCTTGAAAATATACAGTCTTTATGGCGCTGTTTTCAACAAGTTATCAATCTTCCTCGGATTCACTGTTATCGTTGGCTTGTAAATCCTCCAAATCCTCCCTAGTATAGTCAGCAAATTATCCATTTGAGAAATGGATTTTGGATATTAAGGCAAAAGCAAACCACAAGATAAAATCTACTTATAAGTTTTTTTCCTGGAATCACAAAAGTAAATCCTCGCGAAAAGCGTTTCCCGACTTTTCACAAAATTGAATTCGCGTGAAAATGAGTAAGAATATTGTAGATTGTAATATCTTCATTAAAATAGTTTCGTTGTTTCAGTTCCACCCTTCATAGAGTACATTTCCACTGACATGACCGTCAATGAGACTGATGACGTCATGCTATCCTGCAATTCAACTGGTAATCCACGCCCGAATATCACGTGGACTTCTCAGAGAGGCTTAGAAGCGAGCACTAGCAAAACTGGAGAAACTCTGTTTTTATCAGATGTGAGTAAAGATCAGGCAGGAGCGTATGGGTGTACAGCTGACAATGGTGTGATGAGTTCAAAGACAGTTTATGTACATATTACGGTAAACTGTGAGTACGAAAACTCTTGATCTGATAACTGACTTGATTTTAGTTGTAAGCTTTGAAATTGAGAGCCTTCCAAACAGTAATAGAGCGCTCTATCGTACTTAGAACCAAGATTTTACGATTTTGAACTCAGACGTATTACAATTTATGATCACAATTCACATGAACTAGCCGCGCTGTCCGCTGCACTGACAGATGGCGCTTACCAACTTTTCTCAGCCTGACGAACCTGACAAAGAATGCTAAAATGTTGTTTTTCTCTCTTAGATATGCCAGAGATCAAAGACGTCGTCCGAAAGAAACTTAAGTCTTGGATAAATCACGAAACGAAACTGAGGTGCGAAGCAGAGGGCATTCCAGCGCCAGATATCATCTGGACTCGAAATGACATCACAATTTCTCCTTTAAAGTCTCAACCCGGTGTCAGGGAGATTATGATCACGCCAAAAAATGCAAATGACTTCGGTGATTATGTGTGCACAGCAAAGAACCTTCTCGGTTCAACACAGCAGATCATTACTATCGAGGAAATAGGTAAAGTTTACCCTTACAACCAGAGGAAGAAACGTTCCGAGTATAATGGTATAGAATGTAGAGGAATATTAAACCAGTAAGGATCAGAATATTTCTGTTTTCATCCTTTTGTTAATTAGAAAAAGTAAACTTTATCAGGTATGTTAAGTGAACGTACTAGAAGTGGTAAACGTTTTTTTTCTCAATGTGTTGCTGTTTGTGGTGCTACTTAGCGAAATAAAGCTTAAAGATCTGTTGTTCTACATATGAGATTTTCCCTTTATCAGGCATTTTAAAAAAGATATAACAACTTTTATGCCGAAAGTCTAATCATTAAGAAAATTGGACTGTTACAGTTCAATAGTATAATCTAACTGGTATTTAAGAAATAGAAAACATGTACCGTGTTTCTATCGAGTTATACAAACACGAGTGGAAGTTTGGGAGAACGAGAAATGCTGTGGGAACACGAGCCGCAGGCGAGTGTTTCCACAGCTTTTTCGAGTTCTCCCAAACTTTCACGAGTGTTTGTATAACTCAATAGAAACACGAAGTACATGTTTTCTATTTCTTTTAGAAAACGCCACGGCGAGGAAAAGGAAAACAATTTGTTCACTTTGGATATCAAAATGTAAATTCTCTTTGCTCGCGCCATCACTACGTCAACAGCGCGCGCTAGTTCTGTGTCTCCATCGAGTTATACAAACACGATTTTTAACCAATCAGCGTGTGTGCTTTCTTAGGACTGTTTTCTAAATATATATACTTCTGCATATGGGCTATATGGGTATGTGCGGAATCAAACACAAACGATATGGTTTTTAGCCCTTTTGTCAGAAATATGGTATTGATTCTGGCAAGTTTTGTCTCTAATGGGGTATCGGTTTTGAATTTGGTATGTTTTTAGAAGAGGGTACTTTTGTATCATCATCGATAAGATCATCGCCAAAGGCTCTTCCAAAGACATCGGTTTTAACAAGGAAACTAGTTGTAAGGTTAGTCTCAACAAGGTAGCCATTAAAAAGTCAAGTCTTCAACAGGGTATCCAATTTTAGGTCAGGTTTTGGTCTTAGCTTAGCTTTAAATATAAGGTAACGGTTGTAGAAAGCGGGCTTCCCATCCCTTAAGTTGAACAGAGTAATTGCACCCTGAGTACAGACGGCAGACAATCTAAACGTTAAAGAGCTGATAAAAAAACTCCGAGGTTTTTTGCTAACGCGCCTACTGTGATTTAAATTAATTTTATAGGTGCACCAGAAGCTCCAGAAATACTTCAAATAGACACAGGAGTTAATAACATGGAAATTCACTGGCAAGCTTCGATTTCCAATCCTGAATTTCCTGTTCTGGATTACCTTGTGAGGGTAGAGGAGAAAGACGAGCCGAACTGGTGGAAAAACTGTACACGATTCCAAACAAAAGGCAGCTCTCAGATGTGTGTTGTGAATGAGTTAAGGAGTGCAACGGTGTATATTGTCCAAATTGCGGCTAGGAATGTGGTGGGTTACAGTCCGTTTACAAAGACTGAAGCTCAAACCAGAAAGAAAGCAGGTAAACTTCAGGTTTCATCAAGAGAAAATGATGTTTCATTGCACACCCAAACAAAAAGTGCCCCTCGTCGCCTGGTGCATAAATTATGATTTGTGTAATTCAGCCATCTTTGACTTTGATAAGGAGCGGATTTCTTTACTATTTTTTTTTGGTGGGGGGGGGGGGGGGGGGTAGAGGAAATTATGAGGTTAGATATAAGACTGACGAACTATATTTTAAAAAGAAAAGAGATAGGATAATAAGAGGCAGGCTCTATTCATTGCAAGCCCATTTTGACGCTTATAAAATTTATTTTCAAGGAACAACAGATACCCAAATACAAGAACAGCAACAATTATCAAAAGATGCTATTCATGGCATTATCGGAGGAGTGATTGGTTTTTGCAGTCTGGTGGTGGTGATTGTTGCTATAGTAACACAAAGACGGCCATGTAACAGAGGTTGGTTTTCTCAAGGATACCCATAATAGTTTGTGAGACAAATCTTGTCCAAATCCTTGATTAGCTGTAAGAAGTTTCAGTTATTATAAAGTTCACTATTAAAACTCTCTTAACAGTCTCCTTCGCAGCCGTTACTTCAGTAGAAGAGTCATTTTATAGCTGCTTGATTTTGTTTTGCAAACAAGGACTGCGAGGAGACCTGGCACAACATCTCTAGTTTTAGAAGCGCATCACGTTAGCGACAAAGTCAGGCTTTAAAGGTGTCGGAGGTAGTCAAAGAAAGCAATCCTGATCAGATTATGAAATGTTTTTCTTTATTTTTCTTTATTTTAGACTGCAACAAAAGCAACGTGAATAAAGGGTAGGTGCGAATCAGTCTTCCATTTAATGATGTTTTGTAGTCTTTTCTGAGTGTTGTCACTGGGAGAGATTCACTAAATTACCATTGTCCAGGGGCGTTCACCCAAATCAAGATTATTAACTTGTTTTTAACGCCTTTGTTTGATTGACGGAAGCACTGTATTCACTTTATGGACTAGAGTTATAAGGAGGCGTTCAGTCATGTGCACCTCTTGCGTCTTGTATCCAGTGGCAAAACATCTCTTCGTTAAGGCTCAGTTAAGGGTTCTTTCATCGCTGGCATAATTTTAAGCCTATCTTTGTTTTCCTTTCAAAAAAGGCTGGAAGGATGCATCAACGACGGACTTGATGGTGCGATAGAGGAAAGCCCACAGACAGCCGAGACAGAGGTGAGTTTTCTGAGTGTGTTGGTAATTTGTTCGCTAAAGTATGGAAAGCCATAGTGGACAAAAGTGGTCGAGATTATTTTTACGATCCAGTTTGAAATGGTTTGAAAAGAATCTCAAATTAACAGAATTGAAATAAACAATTTTTTAAAAAGATATTTTCATAGCTATTGTTATTGTTACTCTTATTTCGGACCCGCAAGAATTTACCCGTGACCCGCAACACTCGCCAACTAGTATTTCGACAAAACAAATTCTCCATCGGCCAAAAAATTCTCAGTCGACCCACGAGAACAAATCTCGAAAGACCATATTAATTCTCAAAGCCAGTATTTGCCTCTCGCTTGATGGAATGACATCTGGGCTTGCTATCTTAAAAGCTAGATCTTAAAAATGATCTTCATCACTTTTGTCCACTATTGCTTTCCATACTGACTGACTCAAGGAACAAATCAGTAAACTGGTCTTGCCTATGTGTTTGTAACTGCGGTCAGAGGCCAGACGAAAACAAAACTGAACAATATCACCACAAAAAAGATTTTATCTATTTTTTAAGTATTCATACACGTAGCCTCCTACAGGAACTTAGAATAGAATGAATAGATAAATTCAAGATTTCATGGAACCGAAAGCCTTTGTCTGCATGATACAAATTATGGCCCTGATAATTTCCGGAGACCTCCAGAGGCTGTTCAAGGGACTTTACTTTTCTTTTGTGGCAAGCCACAGAGGTCACGAAAATAGTCTCAAAAGAACAAAACGTAAACTTTTGTTTTGTTTTATATTTTTGTAGGATCGTCTGTGAAGCGACACTTGACCTGAAGATGTGTGCTGACTTCTAAATATATCCTAGTCATGAACGCATAACAGCTATCTTTTCGACTATTGCTATCATAGCTTATCATCAAATGTATTCACATTAGACGCAAAACAACTATATGTGTGAGCGTCACTGTGCGCTCGTGCGCTTTCTTGGTTCGCGCTTACTTGTTTTGGGTTTTCGAGGGAGCGAGAGACTGGTCGAAGTCTAATTTCACATGAGCAGCTCTAAATTTGTATTTTATGTGACAGCTCAACAGTCGTCCTTTTGTACTCGGCGACAAGCGAGAATAAACCACATGACCTAAGTGACGCTGTTAGATTACTAAGTGAATGGTGAAATAAATATTAGTTTTACATTATTTTTAAACCTCTTCACCGCGGGTCTTCACCCAAGTGTTACCGAAAGGGGACAAAGGATTAACAGAACAACAGATCATTTAGAGAATCTTTTGGTGTATTAGAACTTTGACATACATTGTTAACTTGTTCAGTTGTTATATTAAGTATGTTCATTGTGTTGAAACGTTAAAATTATGACAATTTAAAAACCCCTAGGTATGAGCATTAACCGAGCATTTAGTGACATTTTGGGGGAAATCGAGCATTTTAGTGGAAAATGTCATCACGTTTCTTTAAGAGATTGAGGGCTTTCACGAGAGCTTTAGGTGGAGAAGGACTTGTGCGCTGGATGTAATTCAAAGCGATTAAACGCAATGTTGAGCTTGCCAACGATATAGAGTGACTCCATCAGTGCTAAACTCTTTGTTTAACTTGTAGCTTCTTTTTAATGAACTATTGTTTTTTCCTGTATTTTAAGAATATTCATTCTGATTCCTTTCACTTGATAATGACGTCCGAGAACGTCGAAACGTGTTGTGTTTTTAACCGTTTTTTAAAGAAAAGTTTTTTCGCAATTTTTTATAGCTAAGTGAAAAACTAACAGGGTTTAAAATAGCAGCCGACACTTTAATGGCATTTGCTGGCGAATTTTTTACTGAAGAAATAAACAGACAGAGTCGCGACAATGTTGTTTAAATTGAAGTCAATTTGGTATTCACCTGGGCTGTGAGCAGGCTCACCTTAGAGTCACTCGCGCGAGCGGCAAAGGACAAAGCTAGCGATCTGGCGAGATCGAGTCTGGTGAAGAGGCTCGTTTCGCGCTTTGCCGCTCAATTTCGCGCTCGCGACTACGCCGCGCGCGCTTGTGCTTGCGCTCCAACGTAAAGGCCCGTTTACACAGGCGATTTTTGACGCGGCAACTCGATGCAATTTTTGTCGCGCTAGAGTTGCAACTTCAAAATCGCATGTGTAAACCAGGTGCGATTATTCTCAGTGCGATATGTCGGCGCGGTATCCCAGGGGTTTCGAACATGTTTGAAACCTGATGCAATTTTGGTGCGACAAAAATTGCATCGAGTTGCCGCGACAAAAATCGCTTGTGTAAACGGGCCTTTAGCCTGCTCGCAGGCTCGTATCCACCGGACGTGTCCATCTACTAATTCTTTACTCCAAATTTCAATTTTCCAGATCCATCACATCTTCAACATTTCATCTTTTTCTCAATTTGACCCATCTTTCAAGAAAAAAATATCTCTTTCCCAAAATGGCCCAAAATCACCCCAAAATTTACACAAAACCGCAAAACATTGGTAAATAGAGGGATTTGGCGTTGCTTGAAACGTGAACGAGGTATTGGCAGACCCTCGACCCTCCGCGATATCTTACCCTCGACCCTCGACAAAAACCTACACTCCTCCAGGAAGATTTAGGCGCTATAATCAGCAACATGCGTGTATTTTAAGGGGAAATTGGAAGCATATTAGATCCTGACGACAGCAAAACGCATGCGCTTACAAGAAGAAAGTTGAGATGGAATCGCCTGTGCGTTATTTCATTTGGGATTTCATTTTTAAGTAAGCTACGCGTTGAAAATTGGTCGGTTGCACGCCACTGTTGTAACTGAATGCTGATATGAAAACCAAACTAGGTCCTGATTATTCTGCGGTCCCCCTTTTGGACTCTTCTCCCTCTCCCCCTAGCCTTTGACAAGCGACAGCCGCAAATGCTTCTGCGTTGGCAGGCTACTCCCTTTCTGTTATTCTTAAAATAAAATGATCCCTTCACAAAAAAGTTCTCTGACTCCCAGCCAGGCAATAAATAAGAACCAGAGAATTCAGATAAGTAAGAACACAGGGTATTCTTTGTTTTAATACATTAAAGCTCATCTTTTCCGTAATGTAAATACTTCAATCCAGTACATTCCTATACAGTGACTTACTAGTTAACCCGATTAGCAGGTTAACATTTAACAATTATTCGCGGAAGGCCGAAGTGAATATTGTCGAATCTGAATCCCCGAGACGAAGTCGAGTATTCACTGAGCCTGAGGTGAATAATTGTTTTAGTATAATTTCAGAGCTGAACAACAGAAAATAACGGATTAAAACATAAAAACAAAAACGCAATTGTTCGTTTGCATACAGGTATGTAGCCGTAGAATTGTGATAACAAGCTTACATGTACATCGATTGTGAATCAGTTTACTCATCGAGTTCAGCAGTAAAACAGACAAGCGAAACATTACGACTGGGAAAACTGAATTAATCCGGTACCTTTGTTTTGTCTCTGTTGACTTCATTCGTAGTTGTCATCATCGTCTCAAAAAGAGTAACTTTATCTTGGAGAA
>JAHPZR010024174.1:0-22500 GCA_019787425.1 Platygyra sinensis | reverse complement strand
ATTTGTATGTCGGGAAATTCGTATTTCTTGGCATCGCGACGCTATTATCAGACCTTCCAACCCCCATCACATGCAAATCTGGAGGTTTTTGATAAAAAAGCCCAGAAAAATCAACAATGACAGATTATTTGTTTTCAGAGTATTCTTTACCTTATAGCGAAGATATCAGTGACGTCACCTATTGTTTATTAATATGCCAACCAGAGAACTATTGGCTGGTGAAACAAAGAGATCTTTTGTTTAACGTTTTCAACATTTTAAATAACAAAAGCAATGTTTGTAAACAAAATATCTTTGCTATTAGTAGAATTCTACTAGTATACTAATGCAAATGCTGCCGATCTGATTGGCGGAGCTACTCTTATACTATCAACCCATTATTAAAAAAACTGGATCATTGGATAATGCAATTCGAGAGTTTTCATTGGCTAAGCCATCATGCTATATGAGCCATTATACCATGATTCTTCGTACAAGGCTGCTACCTAACAGGAGCCCAGCAGCCTGGGGCACCCAAGAAAGTCCTTCTGGCACCTAAATTTTTGCAGCAGCTCCCAAAAACATTACCTGTTGGGCTCCTAACTTTTTGGCTTTTTGCCCTTCTGGGCTCCTTGAAAATATTTGTTAGGCCAAGAGCCAACTTGGCGCTACGCGCCTCGTTGGCTATCTATCATCTCATATCCAAACGCGCGCGCTCATGGAATATTTTGTTAATTATTTACAGTACAGTGGGCTGCCAGTGGTCTACGATATGCGATGTTTTTATAGTTTTTCCAAAAGTTTTGGAAGGAATTTTTACATGTAAATGGGTAATTAAATTCTCATTAGACTAAAAGGAAGTGCCTTTACAGTTTTCTTGACTTTAAAAAACTTGAAAAATATTGGAAAAAGTGGGTACGCGCATAAAACAAACTGTAAAATTTGCCAAAGACTGTTCGATATGTGCAACTTAAATTAACGGTAAAGTTTCAATAATGCGTGGGAAAAAATCATTGGAAAACCGTTTGTTTTTGTGTTAATTTTCAGTAAGAATTCTACTAAAACAATTAGATTATTCGCTCTCGATTTTCTATGAGGTGATAGTTTGATTTTGGCCTTCGGCCTCATCAACTATCACCTCATAGAAATCTCGAGCTCATAATCTAATTGTTGATTAGTGCTCTTTGTTTTCACCCTGAGTTGTTTGTACCGTGGACCGTGAGTTGGCATCCCAAAACTGGCGAGTCTCATAGTCAAAACTGTGAAGGTTGGAAGGTCTGCATTATTAAGACTTTCAAAACTAATCAGCAGATACATGCAGGTGTACTTCAAGCTCAAGTTTGAGGAAATCACGAGCAAAACTAAACACTACAACTATAATTTATCTTGTTGTCAAAATGGCACCCTGTTTTTGTTTCAGGAAGTCAGCAGGGTAAGTTTCCACTTATTTCTCTTGTCTCCTGCTTGTCTACAGGACCAGTGAAACAATGGATGAAAACTGATGATCGGAAAAATCAGTCAATGGACAATCGATTAATTACTGTTTTGGCTTAACTGCAGAATACCCTGGAAACTTTTGAAGCTAACTGTACATGTATGAATCAGAGTGGATTACGTGGATACACAGTTTAATAACAGGGGATGGATAAGTCTTTGCCACCAAGTATCCGCAGGTGCTTTCCATTATGTCAAAGATTTGGGAAATTTCGGTTGGAATTCAAATGGAAAGGTCCATTTCGGTTTTCTTCTGACCCAGAATATTTCGGGATCATCTCTGGAGATGGTCCCACATATCGGAATATTCCGACTGAAAATTCATTGTTCCATTTTTGACAAACCAGTTCTTTTGCCTAAATTAGGGAATTCGGTAATGGAAATTTTAAATGACAAACAGCCGTTTTTAATTGGTTTGGCTTGGTTTAATTGGAAAATGTCGTTCCATTTTCCTCAGGTATTCCCAATGATCTCTGAACCGGTGAGTTTGGCATAAATGGAAGCACCCTACGTATCCACTTCCATGTATACTTAACATATTACAGGGGATGGGGTACTGTAAGTCTTTGCCAGTATGTATCCGTGTAGCCATCTTTTTCAAGAGAGCACTTTTCTATGTGGCGGGGTATTCTGCAGTTACTGGATTGGCATCGGCCAATACATGATCAATCAATAATCACACTTAAGTGGTAGCAAACTTCATTGATTGCCATTGATGGGCACTAAATTCATGTCTCTGTATCTTCAGGTATCGCAGGAGTGTAAGCAGATCTTATATTAATTTTTAAAACCTCAGTAGCAAAGTTTGAGAATTGTTTCATCAATATGGCTTTGTGAGAAAAAACAGCCAAAAAAAATTAAGACAATTAAACATGTCTCGTTGTCAGTAGTACAAAATTGATCGATTTAGCTTTGAGTTCATTACAAAGATTCAAACTGACCTGGGACGCAGTCGTCGTGCAAAACACAAGTAAGCTTATTGCTATTTCTTCTTCTCATTCTTTCTTAAGTTTATATGTCTGTGCAGATGCCCATGTCCTGCCTTGATCTTCCCTATGGAATTTCTAAGAGTGATTCATGGAGTAGCAAAAAAAGTTGTGCGTCAAAGATGACAAGCCACAGCAAAACAGTGATAAAGCAGTGCAGAAGTGATTCTCGTTTCCAGGAATCTTAGCAAGAGACATTCGCCATAATGATATCAAAATGTGTAAACTTTATTAGTTACACATTTGACAATTGACAATTGAAAATGTTTGGACTGAATAGGTAATCAATTGATATTGTATATTGATAATAATCTATTTATGTTAATTGATCCGATTTTCCATGGATTATTGATTGATATGATAAATCAATGTTGTTAAGGGATGGTGGCCTACTTTTGTTTAGTGTGCACACATTCTGCGCATCATGGCAAGCTTGGTTTTAAAGCGCGCGCGGCGTGTTTGGGGTTGACATTGATGCAAATCAACTATGCCACCAAGTACACGACTTACAGCGCTGATTATAATTACCGTGAAACACCTAAAAATATGTCTGGAATGTTTTATTGTGTTGTAACCAATCACATGTGGGATCTTCACACCATAAGCAAACGAATGGTTTCCTATCGGCCACGGAAACAAGTAATTTTCGTTTTGTTTTAACATTCAGTCTTTTTTACAAGTAAAAAAAATTACTTTTCCTGCCCATTTGTTTACAGTATGTGCTATAATAGCGAAGAATACAGGTTTGAACGATTTTTGAAGTAAATTACAAAGCCGATGTGCTGGGAGGACGCATGCGACGGTTTTGGCGCGTGAATTTTCAAACTTTTTGTAACGATCGAAATCGGATAATTAGTTACGCTGATCGCAAATTTGTTCGGCGGCCGTCTTGCTAGTTTGCGATCTTGCGATCAAGGAACTTCTGCCGGCACAGTAGTTCGAGGGTTCAGTTGTTAGCCCACACAAATCAACCCTTGTTCTACAAAAAAATATTAGTAAGGATTATGCTAATCACGATTGTTGATTTTTTATTATCTTCATGTGATGTCGTTACATGGAAAGCTGGTCGCCGTCGCGTCACGTTGGCTTCAAAATTTTTTCTTTCTAAACTCGAACGATGACCTGGATGCGGTCCTCAGCACTGATCTTGGGGAACAGCAGTGTTTTTAAATTCCTAATAAGACAGTTTGTGTATCGTTAAACAAAACTAAAAAATAATTTGTTCCGTGGCCGATAGGAAAACCATTCGTTTGCCTGTGGTTTTCAGTGGTGTGAAGATCTCGCATGTGATTAGTTACAACACAATAAACATTCCAGACATATTTTAGGTGTTCACGGTAATATAATCAGCGCTGTAAATTAAAGCAAAATTTTCCTAATGTGACCAAATCAATTTTAATGAACCTGTACTTATTAACCAGGAACACTAGAATACCGGTAGCAGCATATCGCTAACCAATAAATGTTGACGTCTTCCAGCTGAAAACCTAGCTGTTATCTTTCGAAAATTACACTGAAAATACAACTGTAAAACATATACTTGCAGATGATGCAGTGCGTGCGCAAAAAACGCAAAATGTCTGACTTACTGGGGAGGTGGACAGGAAAAAAGGGAAACGGGCTCCGTAAAAGTTTAAAAAAAAATGATCAATAACTTTAAAAAATGCGTGGTTAACCCCTACATTTTATGCTGTGAAATGGAAGTGGGCAAGCCTATTCAAAAATGTGATTAGTTTCTAGCTGAACCAGAGGAAAGGCTGTCAGAGACGCTAAAAGTGCTTTTTGCAAACTATTTTGTATTAAAAAAACGCACCAAAAAAATGATTTTTAATGTTACAATTTGCCATGTAGTTTTAAAGATCTTTTAAAAAATAATGTGTTTCCTTTTCTGTATGTAAAGGCGAATTCTAAGGAAATCTGTGAGGAAATATCCTTTTCCTCTTTTTTTTCAGAAAAAAATGCTGATGTCAGCAATTTTTTGTTGAGATTCAAGGCTATTTATCTGGAAAAAAAAGCGTGGCTACCCCTATTTTTCTTTGTGGATTCCAACAGCCCTTGCAAAGATCTACTTTTTTCCGTGTGGTCCTAACCTGGCGCAAAAACCTTTGTACTTAGTAGGTACCGTCCCTAATTGATTAATTGCCATCGATTATCGATTTAATATTGAGAATCAATGACAATCGATTGCAATAACCACAAAAAAGTTTTTGGGATCAATTGTCCCATCGATTACTGATTGTTGTTGATTGCCATCGATTATCGATTTCATCGATTGTTTAAGTCCTGTTGTCTGCTACAGGTTTGAAGTTTAAAATTGTGAATCTTAAAATGCTTCCAGTGAGATTTTCACTCATGATCGATGGGCCAGAGCGTAAATACAGGTTTTGAGGGAGAGTGGACCTTCAAAAGTGATAGGCACCCAATTTTAGCTATGTGAACAATTTGCGGTCGTGGGAACTGTTGAATGAAATTCTTGTGATTGTGCAGCGTCAAAAATGCTGTGTTACCGCGATAAATTTTTGTTTAAGTTTGGAATTGCTCAGGAGGGAAAAACGCATGTATTTGTGCTGTTAAAGGTGATGGGTGAAACTAATTTATGCAAAATGATATTGTCCTTTGCTGTGAAAGTAGTTCATGCTATATTTTGCTCCACTTAGAGTCTGTTTATGGGTTTCGTCACCCATGTGTTTTATTCAGATAACTATATCAGTTGCAAATCATTGTAGCTTCTGCAGTATCACTTATTAACAAAAGTTAGTCCTGGTATAAACGTTTTTTTTCCCCAAAGATCTTAATTTCAAAGCAGAGATGAGTCATAGCATGATTTGCATAAAATTCTACTCCCACAAATATCAGTTAATCCTATGTTTAATACTCTCTTGAAAAACTTACATGTACCTCTTGACATGTTCATGTAAAGGCAGCCCAGATTACAGGGATCTATCGGTTTCGTCCTATGGTGGTAGACTACGGCCACTTGTCAGTCACTGGTAAACTATGGTATATCTTGTAAGAGCTATTTACAATACACCAAACTAACTAAAAAATGACTGGGTGCTTACAGCAGTTTTTAATAATATATATGTGATTTGTGTTGCTGTATCATTGTTTCGCTCTGTTGGAAGACTAGAACATGACGAGACGCAGCGAGGTCTATCTGGAAGTACCTTAAAGGAATGCGGGGTTGGTAGACCCGCATTCCTTACATATTTTTATGTTCCGCTGTCAGGGATTAACGCGTGCAAAGTAATAAGTGTCAAAATCCGCCGCCGCAGCTGTCAAAAATAATTTTTGTCACCGGAAGCACAAGGACTGCCGCACGCGAAGACAAATCTGCATAATTTGGTCTTTGTAAAACTTAGCGCTACAAAGCCGCCAAATAAAACAAACGGGGAAGCCTTTGCCGCTTCGTTGCTTCGTGCACGCGCGCTGAAATTGCTTAAACCGCCAAGCTAAGCAGGCTATAAAGCCTTTTGCATGCAGCGGGGACACTGAAAAAGTTTCTTTATTTAGATCCATGACTTTGAGCAGACAAAGCAGCAGACAAAGCTTAAGAGGATCCACAATTACAGAAATGAATTACGTATATACGCTTCACCCATTTATTTCTGTTTCCCGCTCGAGGGGCTATCTTTCCCCTTTGTCAACTGTGGTCTCAATGTAAAATTAACGTTCGAGTGTATGATAGAGATAGCAGAAAGCGCATTTGCGACAAACCATTTAAAACTTCGTGCTCTTATATAAGAACCTCGAGAAACGAACATTCTCTTTACAGTGCAAGAAACTCATTTATTCTTATTTATTTATTCTTCCAATTCACTTTTCCGATTTTCTTTAAGTTCTATATCCACTTCCGTGAATGCCACTGTAAACCTTGGCGATAACTGAGCAGTCAAAATGAAAAACAGAAATTATTAAAGGCAACAGTGGCACGCTCCGACGAAACGTCTGGATGCCACTGTAAACCTTGGCGATATATAAAACTGAGCAGTTAAAATGAAAAACAGAAATTGTTAAAGGCAACAGTGGCACGCTCCGACGAAACGTCTGGATGCCACTGTAAACCTTGGCGATATATAAAACTGAGCAGTTAAAATGAAAAACAAAAATTATTAAAGGCAACAGTGACACGCTCCGACGAAACGTCTGGATGCCACTGTAAACCTTGGCGATATAAACTGAGCAGTTAAAATGAAAAACAGAAATTATTAAAGGCAACAGTGACACGCTCCGACGAAACGTCTGGATGTCACTGTAAACCTTGGCGATAACTGAGCAGTTAAAATGAAAAACAGAAATTATTATTAAAGGCAACAGTGGCACGCTCCGACGAAACGTCTGGATGCCACTGTAAACCTTGGTGATAACTGAGCAGTTAAAATGAAAAACAGAAATTATTAAAGGCAACAGTGGCACGCTCCGACGACACGTCTGGATGCCACTGTAAACCTTGGTGATAACTGAGCAGTTAAAATTAAAAACGGAAATTGTTAGCTCAGTGAATTTCTGCGGAACATTTCGACGAGTATCTGAATGCTTAGGAAAAGCACGGGCCTAAAACTTGGAGAAGTGTCTTATTTATTTGGCTTCTACAACATCACAATTTCTGAGCTTTTTCCACTGGATTGTTTTCGATTTTTTTTTTAATTCCGTGGCAGTGAAACGATCTATTTTTGTTCTTTGGTCTCCCGTGTCCCCCGTGGGTAAGGAGGAGGGGACGGCTGACATTCTCAGATAACAGTAGTCTTTGTTTTGCCGGTTCTTTGTGTGATGCAAGGAGGAGAAAATAAATAAAAGCACGCAACGTTTCGAAAGGCTTTTAAAGCAAAAGCCAGAGACTCGAAAGTCGGATCGCTTGAAAATATACGATAAACGCGATTTTAAGACTTTTAGTTTTATCCAACTGACTGAAATTTTAAGCAAACAACAAACTATGAAAGCCTACTTACCTTTTTGCCGTTGCTTCATGGCGGTGTCTGTAAAAAGCAACCGGTATCTTCCTCCACATTTTGTGAGAGCACAACTCATGAAGTAGTTGGCATATCCAAACGGCGATTCGCTGTGGCTTTTGCAACAGGGGTCGAAATCCCTGCCACGTGAGTGAGCGCCCTATCGGTTTGTTGTTGTTATAGTTTTTTTAATATTGACTCAATCGATCAAAACACTGTGATCAAGGCCACTTAGTAGCCTCTTAACCTCTTAAATGCATTCTCGTTAAATACACCAGAATCTGGAAAATGCTGAAGAAATGTCGCAAACGACGAAACCACGATTTAATCTTCTGAGAAAGCCTTCCCTTGAAACGCGGCACCATCAACTGTGCGAAGAGTGCTGCGGTTTACCCTCACGACATCGTCTGGAAAGCGCGCCGGTAACTTATTACGAGATAAATAATCATTTTGCCGCACTCTCGTCACAAGCTTTTCTATTAAGAACTTACCACGTTTTGTTAGGATCTAACAACTGAGCACTTTCGACCCAAGCTAGAGAAGAGCAAAGATCCCGCCAGTTGGAGACATTTAACCGCGCGAATTTCACTGATCTGACCTTCGACTCATTGTTCTCAAGTTACTGTGAGATATGTACGTGGGTCATGAGATACATCAGTCGTCTATCTTTCATTTGATCTAGTATGTTAGTCCTATTTTAATCCTAATTGATTCCGGTAATATCTCTGTTGACAGAAATTTAATCACGTCGTAAACCGCAACCTAATTAATTCGGAAATCGAGTACTTCCAGTTCAGACCTACTTGCGTCTCATCATGGGTTGGTAGGAAATTTCTCACTTGGATTAGCAGAGTCCTTGATTTTCTATTACATTCTGAACTCTTCCTTGATTGATTACACCACACAATTTAGGGAGTCAGCCGGGTCAGTGAAGGACATTTACATATTATCTTATCATTCTAATATCTTTTTTGATTAAAGGCTCAAAATTGAGTTTGCAAAATCAATTTTACTTCTTCACCAAAGTTTGAGAGTAGAGTTGTGGTTCAGAAACTATACAGGTTTGATTGTCTGATTGTCTGTGTATGGCAGGATCAGTGCACTTAAAATGAATTATCCTTTGAAGCAGAGCAACTGATCACTCAGTTATCAACCATTTTTTAATTTCTTCTGAGCTCAAAGTGCAGCCATTGCTACATGTATAGTAGCTTGCTTGCTGGCTTGTTTCATGCAGTATAATAGGCCACTTGCACTAAGAGGTCATGTGACATCCTTGTCATGTAAATGAAAGTTACATGACTTTGCCTTCGAAACACTATTAGTGGGTTATCTCTTAAACAAAATGATAGTGATTTGGTTTTTCAAACCCGCACCATTTGCTTAAAATGAGAAAGTCCGTAGCTGGTCACGTAGTCTCCTTCGCAGCCGCTCGGGCCGGAGTCACGTAACGCTCCCTGACCCCATGCGGCTGCTTCAAACCGACATACATTCCTTTCTTGGAAATAAACCAATCAATATGTGGCTTTCATTTTCTTGCGAATGTTCGCGCCTGTGATTGGTGCAGCGTATACAATGACAACTAAACGAGAGGCTCATTGGTCCGAGCAAACAAAAGCGCAAAACATCGAGAAAGGAATGTATGTTGGTTTGAAGCAGCCGCGCGGGGACGGGGAGCGTTACGTGACTCCGGTCCGAGCGGCTGCGAAGGAGACTACTGGTCACGTGACCAAAACTTGATTTTTAAAATTATGAATTACCGTTTTTCTGACACAAATTTTGCGCTAAAACTTCAAGGAAAATGTTGAAAAGATGATGTGGTAATGTTTATAGTACATCTGAACGTAACTATCAAACATTTAACAAGATATAAACAAAAAGTAGTTTTGGCCGCCATGTTGGAGGGCAAGAGTATGCCCTCCAACATGGCGACCAATACAAATCATACTAATTTGTTGAAAATTCAAAGTACCATAAAATATCTCCCTTAAATGCGTTCCCTCTCAATTTTCGGGTGTAAGATAATTTTGATGTGTTCTGTCAATTTTTGGCATCAGCAAGATTACAACTCACTGTTTAAGGGAGGCATTGGTCACGTGACCTCTTAGTGCAAGAGGCCTATTATACAATAATTAGGCACTGATTAATTTGATTAAAAATATGCCAAACAGTGGGAAAGGCATGTACCTGTATGTTGGTGTGAGGCAACTGCGTGAGGCTGGGAAGCACAGCCCAAGTGGCTGCAAAGTTAGATAGATACTTTGGCTGTTGATCTGGAAATTCTTTTTTCTAGTCTGAGGTTGTGGCATTTTTTGCATTCATAGTGTTCACCATTAGCTAGTCAACCCCGGTAAGCAGCCATCTATATGTCTTACACCTTTCACAACCACTTATGAGAACCATTTTTGTAAGTGCATGGCCAGCTCCAGTTACAGACACTATCTTCACATCCCAAGGGTGTCTACTTACACAAGCTTCCACTGTATTGACAATTTAATAATATTAACAAATAAATACAATGTAATTCCAATCGAGCGCTACCTGTGATATCCATTTTGCATCAGATCATTCTCATTCTAGAAGCCCTAAAGGTGTTTGATGACACAGTGATGAAGACTAATTTCAATGTCAGAGACACTTAACATAACTTGAAGATGTACATGTATGTATACGAGGAACAATTAGTATTAAACACAGCTAAAGGAAAATGAAACATTTTATCAGGGTGTCCTAACTAGAGAACAACATAATTATGTTTCTTGGTCGTCTTATTCTTACAGGGTTTGTACAGTCTTGAAAAGTCTTTAAAGTTTGGCTAGAGTCTTTGAAAAGTCATTGGGCTCCATCGATCCTTGAAAAGACCTTAAAATCCCTTACAAGTCTTTGGAAAGTCTTTGAATTGTTTTCATTGTGTATTACTGAGCCAATAGCAAAGTTGGTTTGTATGAATGTAGGAAGAAATTATTTGAAATTTAATTGTAGGAGTAGTATCACAGAGTTTCTTCTGTTTGTTCATTTGTGTCACAGTGCATGCTTAAAATTAAAAATAAGTCCTGGGTGTCCCTATTTTTAAATTCTGGGCATCCAAACCTGTACATTTGGTTGCCCTCTTGAATCAATGGTTGCTCATAAAAATAATTTTTACCCATTAAGTGCCTGCCTGAATTGGGAGTAGCACTATGTTAAAAATTAACAATCAATTTGCTTGTTTTCAGCCAAGCACTTCATATGACCTAATTTTCCGAGTCAAATAATAAGAAAACATGTTATTTTTTGTGAACAATTTTCACATTTCTTTCTTTTATTAGTTATCGAAACAAGAGAAATTTTGTGGCAACCCCAAGCCTTGATATTTGTTTTCATAGTTTTTCAATCATGATCTGTGTTTGCAAGAGTAGAGTTCTAGAAATACAGCCTTCAGTGTGTGCATTCTTGTAAGGTGTTTTCTAATTTATAACTTTTATTTTTTCTTCTTCCTAACATGCATACATGTATGTGTTTATTTCCTAGTGCCTCCAGAAATAACTGTTTTCCCACATCGTGAAGTTCAACTTAATCTTAACTTTCTAAAGAACTATACACAGACATGCAATGCATCTGGCGATCCACATCCAAACATCACCTGGACAAAAAATGGCGTCCCAGCAAGGCAGTTCAATGCCTCTGGTTACTTGCTTCATCTGGTTGATGTAAAGAGAGAGGATGCAGGATCATACATATGTACAGCAAGTAATGGTTTTGGTGATAGTGCTACTACCATTTGTATAGTTAATATAAAATGTAAGTAGATGTATCATAAAATTAGTTTCAGTGCTTTCAAGAGGCAGACATGTAAAATTAATAGTATCATTTACATGATTGTACATGCATGTACTCTCAAAGATTACTGTAAGTTTTGAGTTAATCCTTTTCACTTGGTGGAAAGGTATTCTTATGACTTGAGTCTAAAACTTACAGACTGAGTGTAATGACAGGGTAGGAAGTGCAGTGAGAACTACCAGACGAAAGAAGAAACCTAACAGGGAACGCTTGAGAGAACGCATTCTGTTGCCGTTCCACACGCGTTCCCGTTCCCGCTCTTTATCCGTTCCGTACCTGTTCCATATCCGTTCTGCAACTGTTCCGTTCTCATTACCAGTCCTGTTCCCGTTCTGTCAGTGTTTCATCGGTAAGCGTTCTTAGAATCCGTTCAGAAAAACAAAGTTTCCGAGAACTCGAAGAATGCTTCCAAAGCTAAGAATTAGCAACACTCGTTTAAAACTTTCGCCTTCTGTTTTACGTGCAAACAATTAACTTGCATTTTCGTGGTGAAAACCTGAGTCCGGTTACTTGGAAAATACGGGAAGAGGATTGTAAATTATGTAACTTCAAGGCAAGTTACGGAATCTTCTTCCGAAATGGTCGATACAAAGCGACTGGTAGTCTGTGATTGCCCGAGGAAAACAAGTAACAAGTTGGCCATCAATGAAGAAATGCAAGCAAAAGGCGAACTTATTGCTCAAGCTGAAGCGAGTGCAACACTCAACATTTTGTGATACTGTACTTTTAGTGATGTTATGTTAACATGTGAATGCTAAGTGAAGATTGAACATTATCCTTGCCAATTCTTCCATAAAGTTGGCAAACAATACCGTAATAAGGGTCAACCAAAGCATCAAGGTTTTGTCTTGATTATTTTGATGCAGAAACCTTTTCAACCCCAGTCTAACTCGACTCGTCAATCCATTTCCTTATTTGGACATATAACTTGGGCTTGTTGACAATAACAAAATGACTGCTAGGAACATGAAATGGCCAAGAAGAAGCGGGGAAGAAGCTTAATTGTTTAGTGTGTGTAAAAAGAAATAAAAAAATGACACGACATGATTCGTTCTGTCATTTTCTCTTGATCGCTGGACAAAAATTGTATCATTTTCAAATCCCAGGTACACTGATAGTGTAACTTACATGTCCTAGGCTGCATGTGTTCTGAAAAAACGCGTTCTGTTATAGTTTGCGCTCTAGAGAATGCTTTTTTTCCTTTTTTTGTGATCTGCTACCATTCCATATCCGTTCGATATCCGTTCGATATCCATTCGATATCCGTTCTGTATCTGTTCTGTACCTGTTCTGTTCGCGTTCTCGTACCCGTTCTGTATCTGTTCTGTACCTTTTCGTGTTCGCGTTCTCTGATAGGTTTCTTCTGAGCGGTACTGTACCTTTCAGTTTTGGGAATAAATTTATCACTTTGTGTTATGAGGTAATGATACGTGTACAGGTGCTGCCTCTTGTAAGAGGCTATAAAAGCACTTAAAGATCTATAATTTTTGAAATATTGTACATTTCCTCAAACGCATGCTACAAGTTGTAGATTATGCCGTGTTTTGGCAAAACGTATTGTTATACACTGTATGTCAAAAAACGATCAACTCAGTCCGAGTTTTTAGACGTTTTCTATTGTGGTCATATGACATATACCAAATATGGGTGTGGTTCGAAACATTTAAAGGAAAAGTGAATCGAACAAACACGGTAAAACTTTGATGCCCACTGGACTTCAGGAGCCAAAAAAGGGGGGAGGTTTCCTTAGCAACAGACTTGTAGTTAAGTTTCTCCCCCCTTAAGTTATTGTATGTACACCTGTGGTGATAAATCATATCTTCATATCTCTCTCTGCAGCCCAAATATAAGGTCTTTCATATATTCACTGTCATTCTTCACCATCTATGGGTATACTACAAACTCACAATGTGACCAGCTCCCAGTTGGCTTGATAGCTCAGTTGGTAGAGCATTGCGCTGGTATCGCAGAGGTCATGGGTTCCAATCCTGACTTCAGGCCTGAATTTTTCCAGGCTTTAATTTAGAAAATAATAGTCATGAAGGTTTACAGCACATGGACATCACTTTCTTGAATTCCATATGTTGATATATGTTTGTTTATTTCTTTTTTATAGGCACTGATTGCAAAACTGAGACAGTTGGAATTAGAATACGAGAACTGACCTTCAAGCAACCCTTTGCAATTCAGTCATCCCTTGAGTTCAAGAGCTTAGAATCATCATTGTTGTCAGCAGTAAGTTGTTTTAAACATGCAATTAATGATTGAGACCAAATATATATGCCTTGAAGGTTCTGGTGCACACACTAGATTTTTGAGTCAAACTAAACCAAAAAATAGAGATATTTAGGGATCATAAATAACATGGTTAGGCCTTCTTTAGTGGAAGAAAAAACAAACCCTCAGTTTCTTTTTGTTGTGAAGTGATTGGGCATGTTTAGTTTCTGTGAGCTCAATTAAAGTTGTAATGATCCAAAAATTCTGATCAGGCCACCTGGAAATTAAATGCTGTAGAAAAAAAGTTGTAAGCACAAGTTTGAGCATTAGCATAAGTAAGTAATGTCCAGTATTGAGCCCAATTTGGAAAATTACAAATGATGTGCTGCAAAATCTTCAAGTTAGCAAAAAATAGCAACTTTTGTAAAATCCACTAGCCAGCCCTAGCTGGTGATTGTAAAGGAGAACAGAAGGCTAGGAGTCATATTTTATATGGTGCTCAAAAACTATTGAAATGGCTTAAATCTGTTGTGAAAAGCAAGAAAAATTGAATTTGGCTTTGGAAAGTGACAAAAATAGTCCAAAACCCTGGGGTCATTTTGAAACTTGGACATCTGTCCTTCTGGTTACTTCAACAAAAAGAATACCTGCCACCATGTTGTTACGTCACTGCGCACAAGCAGTTTTTCATGTCAACAAAATTTGTGAAGAATCTTGTGTCAAAACTGCACTTGATTTTGATTATGGCTGAGATCAAGCCTTATTAATTTGAACCTATGTGACACAGTTAGGAGTTACAGTAGAGGAACATGTTGTTCATGACAATCAAAATGAGTGCTGAAAAGGAAATACATTATGGTGTTTATGGAAGTGTTGTGCAAACTGGGAAGTGTTACAAGGGAAAGAATGTTTATGCTGCAAGGAGATTGAGGAAGCTGTAAATAGAATAATTTCAGGTGAAATAATACTTTTGTATTCAGCAGGTGTTAATTTAATTATGGCACTAGAAAGCTAATGAACAACCAGAGACTTATTAATTATTTTGTTTACAAAGGGAAGCACTTAAGGCTTGCATTCACAATTTTTTCAGCGTTTCATCCATCATGATCAGAACATTAGCTAGATTAAAAATTGAAGCGTAGCCAGGATGAGACATATTCAAAAGATAAAAGCGTTCACTGGCTAAAAAATTTTAAAAAATAACATGAGCTTTCAGCTGTCAGTCTACAGCCTTTGACGGATAAAAATGGAATGCGAAATGATAAAATATATGCAAAGAAGGTGAGATAAAATAATAACAACAAAAGCAAAGTATAAACATGTAAATTAGGTGACTATTGTTTAAAAAGAATACTATACTGGTTTGGAATCAGCTTAGAATTATTGTCAGCATGCTTGGTACCAGAGGTGTGCAAAGCCTCCAAGGTTTTTCTAATGCAAAAAGAGCCTTTGTCAATGACACTAGAATTATTAAAATCTATGTTATGGTCAAATGAAGATGCATGTTCGCAATGTTTGATCCATTAGCCCATGTTTTGACATTCCTGATAGTGGAGCTTGAGCGCCCGAAGCGCGCAGCGAAGCTACATACTTAAGAAAAATTTGTAACTCATCAAGCCGAGAAAATTTGGTTATGATGTCAGCGTACGAGCAAGCGACCAAACGAACGCCGTCCTTACAGACTCTGGGGGTGGAGGAGGGGCATCTCGTGGTAAGGCTCAGAGACATGCAGCCTTGGTTTACCGTGTACTTCTTTGATATTGGGCATCCATGTTATGATCAATTGACAGCTGTCAAAACAAGGTCTCTGCTGACCAGTATCATGTGACCATATCGCGGGCTCAAGTGTACAGCTCATTGCGGTCACATGTTTTTTTGAAGTTGACCGCTGACCAAGTGCTGGTTTTGAATGGATCATGGGCTCATGTCAGGTTAACTTGTTGAAAACAGGGCAGGATTGTTCGGAAGCCAGTAAACACTAGCCCAGGATTAAAATTTATTCGAATTGTAACTTTTTCTTCTGTACAAATGTTTTTTTGCTCCTTTGTTTTGAGTATATGGTGACTACAAAACTCAAAACAGAAACTCAAACAGTAAATAGAAAACCTCACCGCAAAGTTAGAAAACTCAAATCAACATTCTACCTTTTCTTGGGTTAGCTCTATCGGGCACTGAACAACCCGGCGAAGAAGCTACGCTTTTAGGCTGGCCTAAATCTATATATTATGTTCTTTCTTACGAGTTTCAAAACACTGGCTGGTTTCACCTACATAACACTGATCACAATTGGCACAAGGTATTTTATAAACCACGTTCGGTTGATGTTCGATAGATGGTCTGAATTTGGGAGAAGGAAATTCTTATTGCAAAGCTTTTAACAAAGGGCTTATTTACAACTTGAATGTTGTGTCATGAAGAATTCTTGTTGGTGGTTGCATGACACCATTGATGAAGGGAAGGATGGCAAAACTGTTAGGATTCTCTTGATATGCAGCCCATTTAAAAAACTTGCAAACCAATTCTTCAGGTGTGGGGATGGCTTGTGTGGGTGGTTTGGAAAATTTCCGCTTTAAGATGTTGGAAATACATGTAACATATGAGGGATAGTTGTTGACTCATAGAGCATCAGTGACGTGGTTGATTTCAGTATTTTTCCCTTGCGATGTACTAGGGAGTTTAATTGCACGGTGCCAAAGAGTCTCAGCTGTGCTATTCTTGTGGCATTTGGCATGGTGAGATGAAAAATCTAAATATCTCTCCATGTGGGTAGCTTTGCAGCATACATGTACACCGATAGTGATCATGTTATCCTTGCGGCATACCAAAGTAGCTAAGAAAAAGATCTGTTGGTCAGATTCCTCCTCAATAGTGAATGAGATGTGTGGGTTGATGGAGTTAAGTGTAGTATGAAAGGAGTTGACAGCATTTTGATGATACAAAGGCTGTCATTCACATAGCGTTTCCAGACTTTAGGTTGTACTTCAGAGGTGTTCTTCGTTCGCTTCCATGCACTAGCTAGATTTTCTGTCACATCCTGATTTTTCGTGCAAAAGCTTATGTCATTTGCACTTTGCTGTTATGTGATTGGTCTGTTTAACAGACTGCAACCAAACCACAAACACAATGAAAAGAATGTTCTTTGGATGTGAGCAGCTGTTTCTTTGGGGGGAGCATTGTGTGACATCCCAAAAAAACAGCTGCAAAGGAGACTAGCCATCTGCTGCTAGGATAATAGAAATGAATGAATATTGATTTTAAACTGGTTGTTTCATGTTTGAAAACACAGAAAAAAGTAAAAAAACAACTATTTTGTTTAGGTCATAGTATTATGTCTTTCAAGTTATTGCAGGATTTTCAAGGTATTGTGTTAAAACTTTTCTGTAATAGACACCTAACCATGATTTACTTTTCAGTATCCATTCATCTGCATCTAAATGTATTTTTACATTGATTTCATTTCTCAACTCCTTCATGCTTGAATTCATGGCAGCTGATAATTGACTTGCCATTTGTTGTTTAGCAGTTGCAATAACTTCAGAAAGTTGTTTTACTGTACAGTAACAGCATTGTGATCTTCGAAACTTTCTACGTTACTCCTGTTATTTCACTTGTTATGACTACATTAATATTTTTTGTTAAATGAATTAACTTCCAATGCAAATCAAAAACCAATTTATCATTTTCCATGTTATCATATTTATCGTATTTGTCGAACCATTATGATGAAAAGAATCATTTTTGTTAGCTTTATATCAGCAATAGCAATATGTTAAGATTTGCTGTAACAACATCTATATATAATTATTATTTCTTTGATACAAGATGCATGATGGTATACAGTCCTGGATAATATATTTCAGAATTTTTAATTTTATTATTCTTGAGATCAAAATGGTTGCCATCTTTGTCCTTCTTGAGAGATTTGTCGCTTCTTTATTCACAGCACTTTTGAAAGCTCTAAAATCATCTTGTGTATCTAAATTGTAAATTATTTTATTATCCATATCATAATCACCACTTTGGGTAAGCTTAAAAGCAACCCCTTTTTCGTCCTTTTCTCCTTTTTCACCTTTACTATATTACTGTTTCAGAAGAAGTAGTTATCTCCGGACCATTCCTAATATTCCGTTTGAATAGGACATACAATTGAATGGCGTGGCGCAAGACTGACTTAAGTGGCTTTTCACGTGAATTTTTTTCCCTTCAAAAGTGCCTGAATTTTTGCATGTGCTTGTGAATTAAGTAGTAAAACAATCCTTTGTATTTTTTTGGCTGGTTTGCACTTTGTTTCTGAGAAAAACAAGGACAAAATATCAAAGTTTGCACAATGAACGCAACAAAGCGGAACAAGAGCATTTCAGCCCCAAAAATACAGGGAGAACGTTTTGCTACTAAATGGGCCCTTTGCAGTTTACGATCACATGGTACAAAAACTGCCATGCTGGAGAGCAAACTGCCCACTGGGACCTCCAAAACAAAAGAATATTTAGTTACGTTGCTTTGTTTTGGAGGTCCAGTGGGCAGTTTGCTCTCCAGCATGGCGGTTTTTGTACCATGTGATCGTAAACTGCCAAAGGGCCCATTGAAAAGCTCATGCAAAAATTCAGGCACTTCTGAAGGAAAAAAAATTTTCACCTGAAAAAGTCACTCAGCTAGGTCAGTGTTGCACTAAGCCATTCAACTAGTGGCAAATGCCACATTTCAGGGTTTTTTGTTTTCCATTCAACAAAAGGTCTCCAGAGGATGCCCTTGGAAAAATGTGTTTTTTCACATACGTACATGTAATACCTCAAAAAGGAAGGAAATGTCAGGGAAAAAAACAAGCAGAACATTGTTTAACACACCTATTTCAAAACTCCATGCAAAATTTGGAGTGTTTTTGACAAAGTTCACTTTTGAGTAAAATACTTAACAGCCTTTTTCCACTGAACCCTTCATAAAATGAAATGAATTGAAATGCAAATTATTTAATTAATTGAATTTCAATTAATTTCATTTCATTTCATCAAGGGTTGGTGGAAAAAAGGGCATTAGGTATTTTACTCAGAAGTGAACTTTGTCAGAAACGCTTCAAATTTCGCAGTGTTCTGTAGGTTTTTTTGCTGAAGACATTAGTCTGCTTTGTTTTTGAGATATTACATATGCAAAGAAACTTCTATTTGCTGTCCCGTAGCACAATTGACCGCAAAGACGGTAATTTCACTCAAAATCCAGCAAACTACTGATCTTTTGCAAGGTGTAACCTTAAAAATTGTTGATTTCAGTTAAGAGCTGTTAAAATTTTGATTTCATGTTAACATGCAACCACAGAGACATTAATTTCACTCAAGTTACAGCCAAATGTTAATTTTATGCAATGCGCAAGCTAGGCAATGTTGATTTCAGGTCATTTACATACAGTTAAAATTTTGATTTCGCATTATCGTGCCACCACAAGGACTTTGATTTCACCTAGGGAACATTGAAAAGTTAATTTCACGCAATAGATTGGGACAAATTCCAAGAAAGCCTGCTATTTTAAACTTCTGTCGGCAAACTTGAGGAAAAGTTGGTCAACACATTTTTTTTGTTGAAAATTATTCACTGAACATGAAAAAATTGTTTACCAGAACTGATTTTGAGTTTTTAACCACGAAATTGCAGCTTTAAATAATTACTGACCCAAATAGTGAGTATGAAAATGAGGCAAAACTGTTTCCCATTTTTCGAAGTTAGTTTTGAATCCAAATATTTTTTTAAAATCAGCTTACTATAAATATTTCACTAGAAAAATGCACCAATTGATTGTGGATGCTTTAATTATGCATGTTATATCGAAACTATTTCGTCTCCAGAGATCATTTATGCAGACTTCAACCGCAAGGATATGTCCAATTCAAGAAATAGATATGTTTTTCTTATTATTACATTTAAAAGTTTTTAACAAATATACTGTTTCTTGACCCTCTAGGGTTGTGATTTAATTGTTGAAGAATTTAAAAGCTAATACAACGCGATAAAATGAAAGCAGCAATTTAAACACAGACAAACCCATTAATATGGTTTGAGCTTTGACTCTGATCGAAAATGTAATTCAGCGATGTGTGTAGGAACATTGTTTTTGTAAATGAATCAAATTTGAATTAAAAATGAAAATGAATGTACTTGGACTTTGAAAAGAGAAACTCTACTAAGTTCTGGTTGAGAATAAAAGACATTTTCATTCAAGGAAATATCACTTTATTCACAAGTTTCAATTGGTAAAGCTTTTTATCCTGCACTGCGGTCCCAGTCCAATTAAACTTGCTTGGCAGGGTTCGAAATTAACTTTTTCGCTCGGGAGCCAGCTGGCGACTAACAGAAAAAATTTTGGTCGCCAGTTCGTAGTCGCCAACTTATTTTATATATAACTTACACAAGTCTGTCTGTGGCTTTCATTGTGAGACAAACTTGGGTCCTTGAGTATTTTCCCTTTGCTACTTCTCAATTCTTCGAGCTGCCGTTCTTTACTGATTTCTGACTGCTTTTCTCAAAGCAGGGTTGAAATTGCGACTCACTGGGTGCCTACACAACCACATTGCTTGTACCAGTCTCCGACCGGGAGAAGAAGCCGCTGAAAAAATATGGCGCACTGGAAACTATTGATGTGTTGAAATACATCAACTTTTTTCATTCTCTTGCAATATTCGCGAACATTATTTTACTGGGAACGGAAAAAAGAGTTGTATACTGGCTACCACATCCGATTGGTTTCCTAAACAAAAAGATTTAAAAACGAAAGTTGTGTCGTGGTTTTCTTTAGTTATCGGATAAAACACGCAAGTCGCTAGCTGGCGATCAGTTCTGAAAATTTAGTTGCCATTGCTCAATTTTAGGTCGCATTGGTGACCAGTGAGTCGCAATTTCGAACCCTGCTTGGCTGGCAACCAACCCTCCCCCCCCCTGTTTCATTCAATGAATGTATTATCTGCCAGGAATAAAAAAAGATGCCCTGTTCAGTGCAACAGAGCAGGGCTCACATTCATTGAAGGAATCATCTGAAGAGCAACGAAAATTAAGAGACACCATCAACACAGGTACAATCGACAGGAAAGAAAGCTGAGAAAGTACACTGGCACAAGAGCTGCTATGCAAAGTATACTGATAAGGGTAAGATAAGTAGAGTAAAAAAATTTCTTGACCCTAAGTGCAAGTCTCGCACTGTGCAGTAAAACTTCCTTCACTGACTAGGAATTATGCATGTTTTGCCAAGATGGGAAAACATCCAAAAAGCAAACACTGTGGTCATTTACAACTTTCAAAATGAGTCAACAGATACTGGAGGGAGTGAAATGTGACCACGACCTTTCCTTGTGTGTGGCAGGTGTAAATGACCTAATCGCAGCTGAAGGCAAATATCATCCAGATTGCTATAAGAATTTCCTGAGAAATGTGTCTCAATCAAGAGATATAGCAAAAGATGAAAGTGGAGCAGTGTTGTCTCGGCTTATCGTTGAGTTAAAAAAGTCTGCTGAACAAGGTCACATCTGGGAGCTTAAGTAGGTGTGGGTCATATAAACTCCAAGCACATATTGCTGCATTGACAAGGAAGATGTTCCATGTTGCCAACAATGCCCAGGTTGCATACAACGAGCCCAACCCGTCAAGGAAACTGCGAGGTAATTCCGATGAGAAGAAAGTACGTTGTCGCTTTGCTCCGTCGAGTGAATATTTTCAATGTCAACAATCAGGCAACGATCTCTGAAAGGTTGCAGAACATGGTAACCAAAGATGTGGCAACGACACGGATAGAAGAGTCCCTACTCAAGGCAAACAGGCTTGGCCAGGAGGAGCTGATTTCCTTTGTGAAGACTTGTGGCGCCAGGAGAAGATGGGCATCATAAGAAGCTCCAGGACCCTCTTCCTAAATATAAGGCTCCTACATTATCAACCTTTATGAGGTCAAAAAGAACAATACTGAAATGTGTGCGGCCTTCAAAGCGGACAGAAACACCCTTCAGCGCATTGTTACGCTCATACGATGCCGGTAGAAGAGTAGATTTGCCTCAAATCCTCAGCCATGAACTAACGGCAGTTCCCCTCGCCATCTTTGATGCCAGTAGTCAGCTGCGCACTGGAAATAAATTGGTCATGATGGAAGTTTTGAGTAGTGGTACAGAACATCCTCGGGTCATGCCAGTCGCAGGGAGATCAACGCTAGTAGTAGATTGTCAAGCACTGGTAATGGCAATAGGAAGACCTTCAGAGTGTAACACATTCGACGATCTCGGGGATAAGTTTGTGAAAGCTGTTTTTGCCTCAGAAAAGGACTTTCATTGAATAGATGTGACATTTGACAGATACAGGGAAACGTCAATCAAGTGCACAACTAGAAAAAAGCGTTCCTGAGGTCACGCACCCATTCGAAGAATCATTGAAGATGGCTCAGTACCGCTCCCAAAGTCCTGGTCCAACATCGTGGCTCTCAATGAAACAAGGCAGATCTAGCATGTTTCTTATCAGATAGACTTCACGCAGGAGCCCCAGTGGATAATATCGTCATTGTTGATGGTGGATTCGAAGAGGAAGATGCAGTCAAGTGTTCCAGCCCAAACATTGATATCAGAGCGCTTAAAGGTTTTTCATAAAGAGGTGGACGCTCGAATTATTCTACACTGTGTACACTCAGATGCGGAATTCCTTGTCGTCTTGTGTCAAGACATGGATGTTTTCTTCCTTCTAGTTTTCACACCTGGACAAAATGAGGTGCAAGCAGTTGTTGATGAGAACTGGGACATCAAAGAAGCCCAAGTATCTGCCAATCCACACGATTCATGAACTTCTGAAGGAAAAAAATTCCTGAAGTAGAAACCATTCTGACTCTCCCTTCATGAAATAAACAGGGTGCGTTACAGTCTCCTACTTTGCTGGCCATAGCAAGAAAGCATTGTGGAAGAAGTTTTACAGAAGACCACAGGCTGCTGAGAATTATTATTAAATATTTCAAATATTTCGGTCAAAGGGGGCGATTATTCAAACATTTCTGATACAAATTGGCTGAGATATCTTTTTTCATCATATTTGATCAAAATTTAGTTGAG